>JAQIWN010003573.1:0-12875 GCA_034699025.1 Entomobrya cf. arborea Gr-Col-00668
CTTAAACAGAAGGAATTTTCCTGGAGAATTCGATCATGTCACAACTCTATGAAGAAATAGTGACCATTTTGCAACACGTTCTTTGTATTTAATATTTTAAATTATTCTTTACTGAACATTTTATTTATCTTTTTTCACCAGTACCAGGACAGGAACCCGGCAGGCATACACATACTTAATATAACACACTTCTGTAATCCATACTCACCACACCGAATATTTATGATTAATTCTTGTTGACATCTATGTCCGCCTTTACAATGCATTGTAACTATGATATTTAACATAGCACATATTAAAACGAAGTATAAAATCAATGCTGGATATGTCTGTATCATAACACTTTGCCGAATTTCCTAAAATGCGAAGTAGTTAAAACTTACTCAGTGAATTATTGAACAGATTAACAACCAAGTTAGCTATGCTTCTACCATATTTTACCATTACGCTGACAAAGATGTCCGTTTTAAAATTCAAATTTCTCTCTTTTAACTGTTTCTCATGGCAACCGTAAATATCACGCGTTAAAAAATCTGTGAATGACTTTTTTTTCGATTTCCACTGTATGACTTCCTCCTGTCTGAACAGTTCAGCTGCTTTAAAGGATAGTCAAGATAATGTTTTTTAACGCTTAGCGTAATCAATTTTAGAAAATGCTAATAAATTTTTTTAAACATTAAGTGAAATCCTTTTTCTATTATAAACTGCATCTATTTTTTTTGTATTTACCACCTACACAACTTTTTTGGGTATTGGTTACATAACCTTCATATTTACTATGCGTTAGTATGGATCATAGCATGTATCTGCACAGTAGCTTGCAATAAAGCACAAGCTAACACACACATTTTTGGAAAGGTCATTTGAGATGTTAATGCATCTCCATCTTATGAATTGAGAACAAAAACTTTTAAATGGAAACAAAATCAGAAACAGATTATGGTGTGAAAATGGTACCATGAGAAACTTGTCTCTGGAAAAAAAGAACTGATGATTTATTTTTGAAAAGGACATTCGTTAGAAAAATGTGAAAAAAGCGCATGTCAATGTATCGAAACATGACACTGCATTGCAAAAAAAGCGAACCGGAATCTCAGATTAAAGATGTTTCAACTCAAGATGAAGTTCCACACGTGAGTGTTCTACTTGAAGGGACTATGCCTTCTTGGCATTAAAGTAATTGCACTTGAGAGTGAAAGTGTTCTACCTAAACTTGAAGCGGCCACACCTTATATTAAAGAGATTTTATCTGAGGGTGAAATTGTGCTACCTGAAGGTAACAGGATTATGCCTAACATGGAAGAGATTCCCCCTGAGAGTGAAATTGTGCTACATGAAGGTAAAATGGTTATGCCTGACATTAAAAAGATCCCACGTAAGAGTGAAAATGTTCTACCTGAACATTAAGAGGTTGTGCTCGATATTGAACCTGGGAGCAACGGAGTACGTGGTAGACTAGAGAGCAATAAGGGTTCTTTTTGAGCATGCTAAATCTCTACTAATGATGGATTGTGAATTGTTAAGGAGAAGAGGAGTTTTTTATTTAATTCCCAGAATGAAATCTCTAAATAGACTAGCTTCTGCCAGCACAAGTTCGATATCCCTTTTGGTCGTAAATTTCATTTTACTATGTGTGAAAGCGTATACACGCACAACACACGAACAAAATCAACAGCGTCACTTGGATAGGGCTCATTCAGCATCAATCTTCCAGGAATACAAAAATGGTTTGTCTGCAATTGTTATTCTATGCAATAATTTTTTCAAGACAGCGTTTTGTATCAGGATTTTATTTTGTTTTATAAATATTAAAATACAATTATTCAGCCCGTTATTCAATCACATTATGCTGACGACTGAACATTCAAATCTAACGAAACAATCTAATCCATCTAAATACGTAACAACTGCACAAATTAATATTTAGTATTGCACGTTTCCTGGTCTCTATGGTGACCTGTAGTGTATTTTCAGCTTGATGCAAATATAATTTGGCCGTGTCAGTTATTTTGTTTTTTATGATTATTTCCAATTCAGGTCTTTCATCCAAAACGGGAAACAACAGTATAAAATCATATCGGATAGTAACCCGTGTGGCCAAAATTGAGCTATTTAATATTATACTTAATATTCAAGTCATTGCAGCAAAATTATCTTTCAATTCCCGTTTTACTTTGTTATGTCCCACTTGAGGTTTAACGCTTTGCACTACACCTCGTGGTGATAATGGTATACCAATACCGCACCACCTGCCACACGACCTTTGCCTAACCCGTACCCCCTTGCCTAGAAATGAGTAGCTCCATTCCTTCTCCAAGTGAACCACCGAAGCAAGCACAAGCCACGCCTTCTCCTGTACACTTAACCCGTGTACAATCCCATCATCTTCATTCAACTCTACTTCTCATTAAATCCAGCAGCAGGTTGCAGCCGGAGACTCACTCTCTCCCCAACCTTGCCCAGGAGCAGTTCTCATTCCTTTGCGGTATTGAACCATCTGTTCTTCTCCCGTTGTACTTTTATCTAGTTCTTTAATGGTTTTGGAAACTTTAGAAATTTCTTTTTAGTGTTTTAAGTTGTAGTAAAGAAAGGAAGTTAAAATTATAAAAATATCTGAGCTGCATTTTCCCCTGGTTTCATTTGAGTCTAAGGTCCGCCGGTCCCAGTCATCCTAACTTTAGCACCGTTATATGCTGTCACCCTTATATCACCCTCCACCTCCTACTTTAAATACAACTCCAAACCATACAAGAAATCATAAAAGGCAACCCAAACAACACGCATTTATTCCGGCGACACCCGATAAACCGACGTGCATATTAATTCTTAAATGCATGTATTGAATCAGAAAAACAAACCGAATTCAGTCAACTGGAGAAAACATGAAAAGCATATGAATAAAAATGGAAGTAACGAATATCAATGTTGACCCAGAAAATGGCTTTTGGACTTAAGACAGCTAATAAATAAAACTGCAGAGTTTAGCATATATATACAAAATGCAAGATATCATTGGCAGAGATTTGCTACCAGGATTTTTAAAAACTGGACCCGTCAAAAAATCTACATGTATCTACTTATTTGCTAGATAACAATAAACTGTGCTCCTTGGCTGTCGAAATCTGGATCACTAGCTGCTCCCTTTTTCAATTTTATTTAAAAAGTTCATATTTTCTGATTCAAGTATTTTAAACTTAATTCTTTTACTTTTTTTTACCATCCAGTTAAGTAACTGAAACCCCAATCACTATAAAGTTTTAAAAACTAAGCGTAAGGAAAAAGATTGAGATTGAAATTCCAAACGGTAAAATTCTGGTACTGCGTCTGTTATTTCGAGATTCCATGGAGATCTCGCCTGAATGACATTTTTGTTTAGTTCCTATTCAATCCCATCAATTTTGAATGTTGCATATGTCAAATCATATTAAACGCTGAATAAAAATATATTTCAGAGTAATGAACCAACCATAAGTTTAAATGAATTAATCATTATAACTTTTAACCCCAAACTCATTCCTTCGATTTCCCCTCCCCTACTAAATGATCAACTTCTTCCTGTCTCTCCCCAAAAATTTCAAAAAAATAACTTGATTATTTATTATTTGGCGAGTCTATTATTATTTATGCATCCCAATTTAGTTACTTCACGAGTCCTATTCCAATAAACCCTTGAAATGTTTTACGTGGAACCCAGTTTTGTTTGACGTTAAAATGCACGTGTTCAATCCCATACAGAAACTTAATCAATAAGCTATGGTTTTGAGGTTTTGAATAGTATTGTATTCAAACCATTACAAGATCCATAATGTTAAAATGGGTAAAGTCAAACTAATAAGTGGCTAAGTGACTCGATTACGGCTCAATTAAGTGGCTACTCAGACAAACTTTGTGTCTTAGCAAGTGAAATACTTTTAATAATACGAAGCAAAATTAATTAGGATACATTAACAAAAGTTTAAAAAAATCAAAACTAAATATTCAAATAGCATTCAACTATTCGCATTTGCAGTATCATCAGTACTTTCAAATTTATTCGGCAATATTACATACAAGTACGGTTCGGATTCATAAAATGATAAAAAATGCAAATGTTACATGCTAACAAGAGAGATCGCTATGGCAGAGGAACTGTATGACGAGAGAAACGTTGCTTTGATATTTGAAAACGAATTTGAATCCCTTCGTTTGGTCAGCTGTGGTTCCAAAGGTTTTGATTATTTTGGAATTGAGCAACTTGTGTCAGTTTTTGATACACATGTTTGGAAATGTATACTAGGTGTTATGGCATTACTTAAATTAGCAACTAATATTGTAAGCGGGAGCTTGTGTTCGTCACATCTATTGCACAAAGTGACATGCCTTTTCAAAGTACTGGTTGAACAAGGTGATCCGTTTCCTAGGAGATTTACATAATTTAAAACATAATTTTGTCCACAAAGCCCTTAATTGTTCGTACTATAGTGGAACTTACAAATCATAATTACAATATATACAGTAAACGTGCAGAAATGTCACAAATAATAAATAATGAAAAAATTGTGAAGTCATTTAAGTTACCAATACATCAGGAATCCTTTGGATACAAGTCCTATAGAATACTTAACATAGAAAACCAAACTATTTTTGCCGGTAGAACTGAGATCGATGACTACTTTGTCTTTGGTTGAAAATCAGAACATAAATTTAACAATAGGGTTAAAGTTTAATTGAATTCCACGTCTTATTTGCACAATCACATTAGGATAAATCCAGGATTATTTAACTTAGTTTTAGATCCAATTTTTATATAACGACCACTTGTTTTAATTGTGGTATTGTGGTATTTAATTTAATAAAAAATGTTGACGCCAAAGCTTCGATAGCTCAAATATTTTACGCCAATACTGATTTGGTATTTCCCAAAATAAAACAATCGAAGGACCACTCCCTGTCCGGGAGAAAATTACTAAAAGTAATTACAAAACTTTATTTCACCAATATCGCGATAATTACAAACCGACTACACTTGTACAGAAATATTTCTCTGTCCGAGAATGCTACGAGTGCCAAGAGAAGACTCTAGTTTGGAGCAAGACTAAACAATACTGAAGTCTAAAGCGATACTGAACTCCGTGAGCTTTCGCTCACTCCTATTTATACACTTTCTTCCTCCTGGCTAATTACATAATTTAAGCTTACAAACTATGCTGCTCTGCATTTACACCATTTCACATGCACAGCAAAACTACTCAAAACCACGAAAAATACATATACACCAAAAATACAAAATGCATTAAACAAAAATCGTACAACTATCGACGAAGTTAAAATCCCCGCCAACACACGTAATACTTAAATATTTATTTACATCAAGTTTGAATGATTACACGGTTATATTATAGCGCCAATATAAATTTTCCTACAAACAGTTATAACTCAGATTAATGTAGATAACTTAAGCCAAAGGATTCGACACATGTTCAAAGCCAAAGAGACGAATCCTCATTTAAAAAAAAATGCATGTAATACATGTTTGTAATATGTTTATCTCGCCCAAAAATACAAGCAATACAGACACAAAAGCTAGCACAAAGTGCTACATGAGAATACTATCACCTTCTCCATGTGTATTCCAGAATTTCAGGGCTCCGAAATTATGGGGAAATAAGCAAATTAGAATTTTTCCGGGAATTTATACTATCGATTTTCGATCGTCTTAAAAATTGTGGTAATATGAGCTTTACAACGCATAGTTCTGAAACAGTGTTTTCATTTGGGATGAGACTTGCTTCAATTGGTTCAACAAGATTGGGAAAACAAAAGTGCTCGAAAACTTTACAAACAAAAAAATACAATTTCACAGTTTATAAAATTGCTGCTTATGCAACTCGTCCTTTAAAAGTTCTTGATTAAATATTAAAACTTGAGTACTTTTTTAACACAGAGTGGATGTAGTAGAATAAAATTGGGACAAATGGGTGCCAATCGTATCAAACTATCTTGAAATTCCACGGACTCTAAGATGTTTTTTCATAATTTAATATAAGTTAATTGATAGAGTTGGTTTTTTTGTTTCGAATAACTTGAATAAATATATTGTTATGCTTCACTTTGTGCTGTTTTCCGTTAGAAGGCAAATAAGTTAAATATATGGTTATTAAATTTCTCTTCTAACCAATTTACTAGCTATTTAAAAAAAATCATTTGACATTCCTAGAGTTTAAATTGACATCAATCTTTATCGTGTAATTGTTTTCAAAATTCGTACGAAGTAATGAACAATATTTGGTTAGGCAGTCGTATATAACCAGACGAGACAGAAATTCACCATTTCTTCCTCATAATGATCTATTCATACACTCTTGTGACTAATATGTTGAAAAAATTAATTGACAACTGTTTCCATATAGCGAACGCCTTAATGCTCATAATATACATGCATAAAATTAATGAGGAGGCATCCACTTAACGGTGGACGAAATTAATAAATGATTTTTTTGCACTGGGATGCTCGATTGTTTCTGATATTTTGCTTAGTTTTAAAACTGTTTTTCTTTTTCCAACAATGTTATTTGCATAATAAACTATTTTTTTCTTTTGATTTACAATCTATATTACACGGAATCCAATAAAATCATTGTAACCATATTACGTAACATATCATCACATAATATTAAACCGAGTTGTGTTTTTGCTACACCGTAAGGCCCCAAGTCGATTCCTGACGGCTTACAACCGACCAGAGTTTTCGTATAACTCTTGTTTTTTGCATGTAGCTTCCAACATAATATAAATTTCTTTGTGTGTTCTAAAGAGACACCAGACAAAAAGGTAAGCAAAACTGCACAACTAATAAAAGCAAGAAATAAGACTTTTAAGAAGGCATAGGTAAAAACTGAAAGTTTGTCATGCATTTTAAAAATAGCGTACCCACTACCCGAGGCTATTATTACTCCATTATAAATTAAAACTTGTAGAAATATTCCAAAAGAAGATTGAAATGTTAGGGTTATTATTTGAGCGGCTCTAAATCGGATGTATTTACTGTAAAATAGTATTCTAAGTGGTACTTCACAAAACGATACATTTGGGTAAAGTGTTTTTGTGTAACGATTCAGATTTTCACAAAAAATAAATATTATTAAGTAAATAGATAACAGGTCACAGGCAACCAACGTTATTCCCATTGTATACAGAAAGGCAGCGAACAATTTTATCAAAAGTGTGGACCCAAAAAGTAGTTGGAACGGAAAAATTGATAATGCAAAAGGAGCAGCAAAACTAGCTGGTGGAGCTAAGCAGAATCCCAACGAAAAGCTATAGACAAATAGCTCATGGACTTCCGATAAAAGGCATTTTAATTGGTTTATTTATACCATCCAACGCCTTTTCAATGAAAGCTCCAAGTTGACATATTTAATTGACTAAATATATAACGTTTGTATATTCACAATATATTATGTAGTTTGCTGCAATATATACCACCAAAGCAAAACTAACCAAACCATAGAGAATAATTTCGTGTATTTGAAAAACTGTATACGTTTTCCAGTGAAAAAACAACCAAAATGTTCGTAAAACTACAAATGGAAATATGAATACAAATATAAATAGCTGTAAAATTACTCCATAGTATTTATGATATGATTTCCAGAAATGTTGATTTTTTGTAAAACGTTGTTCACGAAAGTTGGTGGACCACGGGAGTGGTGATATTTTTTGGATGTAGTGATGAACCAGAAAAGCGCCTGATGTAAGCGTCATCTTGAAGTCAAACGGATGTAGAATGTTTTCAAATAGATGACTAATATACCTGGAAATTGTTACGGAATAAGAATAAATTTCGAAAAATAAACTGGTTTGAAATTGGACTAAAAGTTGTTTATCTAGCGATCAGATTGTATGTAGTTTGCTCACTGCTTCATACAGTCAATGTTCGGGTAGTCTAAACTTTGTTCGTTAAATATTTTAAAATATCGATTTGTCACATCAACATGTGGAGGTATTGCTAAATACCAACCATCAAACTAAACAACAGGCTGGCAGAAACTACGCAGGAAAAAAACAAACCCTACTTTTAAAAACAAGTAACCTTACGTAGATCCGAGTTTCGAAATGCATTTGTAATCTAAACCCTTTTATGTAAAAATTGAATTTTTAGAATAAGCTTTGTAGGTACTATCGTACTAAAGGATTGCTTTGTCAAAACTGGGGTTTCACAGTTACGGTTACGGTTAGTCGTTGTAGCCAAACAAATAACTAAAATTGTTAACAGTGAAACGTGATCAATTGATCATAGTTTGCTTTTTCGATTAACACGTAAACATGTTTAAAATTGCATAGGAGAAGTTAATCTATAAACTTATCTATAATTCAGTCATATAATTCTTTCCTTTAAATTCTTTTTTTTTTCAATTTAAACTAAAGTTAAACGATTTAACCGATAGCAGAAAAACCTAGTCAAAATATTTTTTTCCATTTGTTAAAATAAAATATTTGTTTTGAGCTACCGCCTCATGAGCACCCTAACAAATCTGGAAAATTACCAACCTGTGTTTTATTAGGTAGCAAGGGCTACGTTTTAATTTCACGTTGTCTGTCCATCTGCAGAAATGATCTTTTTGTTTACCTCAATATATGACCACACATGGACACATTTGACCCTACATTTCCCCCCCAGAATGAACCAATATCTCGTTTAGTTGATTGTGATAGATAGCGCCTCTGCATTATACGGACCAATGGGGATTAAATAGTGAGAACAAAAGAACTTACATTTAAACAAAGGATTAGCAAACTGAATGCAGAGAAAAAGGTTAAGCTTTGTCATATGTCGACCGAGGTTATGTTTCAGAGTTAACGTAAAGGTATCATATGTACATGATATTTAAATGTATAATGTGTAAAGACGTTACACACTTTATACCATATATTTAAATAATAAACCTTAGATCGAACTAAATGTTCAAAACACCAAAAATGTAAACAAAAAAATTGATTTCTTATGGGAAAGTATACTATAACCTATCTTAAAGTTGGTAGTGCTCTCGCTACACTCGCTAGAAAAAAAACGATATTCTGTACTAGTTTCCAAGGGTTCTGTCGCTTCGCTCGTCGCCTGTGCCCGCCGCGCTTTGGCGCTCAGCTCTTCTCTTCAGCTCGCTTGTATGCATATGTCTATCATGCTGTATCGTTCCTTTCTCGTCTTGTTAAAATATTGCAATTTTAGCAAGCTGCGTTGCTAGCAGCAAAGGACCGTGTTGGAAAATAACATGTTAGATAAGTTTTATGTTAGCCAGTGGTCAGTAATGAATACATGGATGCAGTTATTGGGTCGGTGATTGCAACTGATGCTAAAAAGGTGTGCGATAAGTCTTTAAACTTATCCTATTGTTTAGCTGTCACCTTACCCTTGCCAAAACCCAGAGGATTAGAGGCGGTATGTTCACTAGTCGGTATATGCATGAGTCTTGTTGAGGATTGCCTAGCGAACGTAGACAGATGCAGTCCCCGACGGACTTAAGCTTAAAGGATTAAAAAAGATTAAAAGGGTCAGTTTACAAAAAAGGTATTTAGAGTTCTTAAGCATACATTCATATTTGTTTATGTACAAAAATATTCTTTGGTTTTATTTTTTTTTCTTTTCGTAGTACAGTGTACATAGTCAAATTACAATTACAAAAGTATATAAAAACTAACTCTTATAATCTACATTCAACATCACATTAACTTTTCAGTCTAGTTTAAGTGCAAAGCTAACTGAATCTAAAAACCTCAAAATTAGTTGAAGTCAAACATACAGCAGTGTATACGTCAACAGAAAGGTGTCGGGTTAGTCAACTGCAGATCATCAAGGGCTTTGTTTTCCTGTCAGCTTATCCCCATGTCACAAAATTAAGAGATTATTTTTGTCGGCCGCTGCTACTGTCGTTCCAAGCTACAGTCGTCCAACGTGAAGCCACCAGAAACATCAACAGTTTAAAACCCAATATTTTCAAGTGAAAGGAGTTTGGTGGCCAGACGAATTAGGAATAAAAGAAAATTTAATATTATTTGAAGTTAGCGTCAACGCTCTAAATAAATTTAACAAAACACTTCGATTTATCCCATTTTCCACATGGCGGCAAGATAATAGTTTTCAATGGGCACTGATACAAGTAAATGATTTTCAACGATCAATTTCGTTTAATACAATATTAAGCAAAGTTGATTTCATGTTGCTTCACCAACAAAATTTTTCATCGTTAAAAATTCAATCATCCGATTTTAGCTTAAACAAAAACTGCAGTGAGAAAACTATGATATTCGAACATTTTAAGCGTAACACACTACCTAAAATATTACTATGTTTAAAAAGTCTTTTAAAATGGAAGTATATTGCCAAAGAAAATTTTAACATAGAAATTGTATACGGTTGGTCACCAAAGGAAATTGTCTTGAGAGAATTCCATGGGTACGCTGTCGAAAGCATGTCATTTACATCTGCTCATCCACCAAGTCAAACAAGATTTATAGCTTGTGGAAACACATTCGTTATTCCAAAAGTTAACTATTTCATATTTTTGCAAGTTTTGAATATCCAGTTTGGCTGGCAATATGTGTTATATTTGTTTTAGTTGTTCCGATTCTTTGGCTAGTCATATCAAATGTTCAAATATTTGTGACGAAAAATCCAAAATCAAATTTTTGCAAACAAATTCAGATTGTTGGGAAAATATTCATGGAACAGTCCGTCGTGATCACTTCAAAACATATAGTTAATAATTCAGTCCAAATATTAGTTGGAGTTACACTTTTGTGTGCTATGTTTTTAGGCAATACGTATAAAAACGACAATATGTATGAAATGACGTTACCAAAAATATTTTACCCTGCTAAAACTTTTGAACAGTTATTGTCAATGAATTACACAGTTTATTCATTGCCTTTACTAGATAACTGTCCCACAATAAATCAAGAAGACATATTTAACTCCAGTGTAATAAAAAATAATGATCGACATTATGCAGAATTGCATAAAGGGGGAACCATTGCTGTTTATTTTACATCTGAACTTGGAAAAATAGCCCAGCAGTTCCGTAATAAAATGCCGAAGTTTTTAGAAGTCGTTTACAACTATTCGGACATATGGATACCACATGAATATTTAGTTAATAGGGAATCGTTTCAAGGTATATTGCTAAAATTTAACCATTTAAAAGAGCTTGAAAAATGCGATATGATTTCCAAAAAAATGGCTTCAGATGTAGCTGTAATGAGAAAACTAGAGATTTGCAACAATACAGCCTTTGTGGCAAACGAAACAAAACTGAATGAGTGGGAGGATACATTAAGACATAAAGGTGTAAAGAAATTGTCCATTGGGAAGGATATCATTGCTGAAAAGAGCATTGGTTATGAGATTAAAACTTGGCTGCCAGAATTTATTTTTAAACGCATCAGCGGTATGAAAGCATCTGGTATTGCGGAATGGTGGGATAAAATATTTTCTGGACATCTGGCAAGGATAAGGGCAAGTGGAAAGCGAATAAACGTAACGGATGAAACATTATACAAATACATTAATACAAAAACCAAAAAAGGTCAGGAAACAAATACAAGAGCAATTTTTCTCATGGTTTACCTTATGATGCAAATTGGATTTTTAGCTTTTATTGGTTGTATACTCGAATTAATAATCCATAGAAAGAAAGAATTTTAAATAACTACTAAAGTACCAAAAATAATACCCAGTCATAGTATGTATCCACCAATCTACAGAGGACACTTCCGTTGACACTTGAAGGGCATAATAGTTGTAAAAATAGTTTTACCAATATGACATAGCTAATAAAATAATTTTTATATGCTATGCTAAGTTCCATTTAATGTGATTATTAGTGATTAAAGAAAAAATGATTAAAAATTAAATACGTTATAAGTGATAAGTTGTATTTGTGAAATAAAATTCAAATATTTATTGTATTTATTTTCCCGCGGGTTTAAAAAACTAATTAGAAGTTTTGTTTTTTTAAATTTTCACCAGACGATAATTCGTAGACTTTTTAAGTAGTACGGTTAGCTAGGGAGAATCCAGCTTTGGTCGCCGAACGCGCGCTTATACTTGGATGAATGAAGAATTAAATTAAACTATGAATTAAATGTTAGTGAATGTTTGCGAAACCGAAATTGAATTGAAATCTTTAAGATGTTTTAACAAAATACGATTTGATAGTTAAGTCTTAGACCTGGTTTTGGTAGTGTTTGTATTTAAACTGTATTTAATTTTTCTAAATAGTATCGGTTTATTACGAAGATAAAATCGTAGTTATGCGACTTTTTGATAATTTTCTAGAGTTTTAAATAATCTTCCCCCGATTTATAAGTTGGCAATAATGAATCTATTGAAATTGGATTATAGATAAAAGCAACATAATAAACGTAACTAGTATTCAACCAAATAAGTTGGTTAAACAGGGGAGAGATTAAAACGGTGAAAATTAGGATTCATGCAAATTTTGAAACGCTTAATATAAACGTTAGGACAAACATGAGTTTAAAAATTTGCTACCCGAGGACACAAATTTCTACCTTTTTTTTAGCAAGCCAGTCATTATGGTACGTAAATCCTCCAAGTAACTAATTACGTCTTGGTTACAATACAAACCTATAATTTATCTCAATATATATAAAGTTTGACACGATTGAAATTAGAGGTCAATTTTTTGACTTTTGAAGCTGAAACTTCCCGGAAATGTACCCCTGCTTATGAGAATCTCCTTTAAGTATCATACTATAATATATCTTAATATATATAAAGTTTGACACGATTGAAATTATAGGTCAAATTTTTGACTTTTGAAGCTGAAACTTGCCAGAAATGTGCCCCTGCTTATGAGAATCTCCCTTAAGTATCA
>JAQIWN010003574.1:0-12875 GCA_034699025.1 Entomobrya cf. arborea Gr-Col-00668
GCGCCACTAACTTCAAAGTCAATTTTGTTATTACTGTTTATGAAATATTAATGCAAGATGCAAAATAGTTCAAAATTTAAATTACATTACTAAAATATAATAAAAACTTTTTAACAAAAATTCCTTTTTTGAAGTCCTTAAAAAATTTGAAGGACTCCATATTTCAGTAGCCTTCCTCGAGCATTCTTTTTGTTTTATCTTATTTCAAATCTTAAAATTTAATAATATTTGCCAATATTTAGTCCATTAATACAAGTAATCGATAGTCAACTCAAGTTTTAATTTAAAAAGAAGTAATTTAAGACCTTGAAAATAAAATAAGTTTATTATTTATTGAATTTAAAATAGATTTTTTACATTTTAAACTGGGCTATGTTGCACGGTAAACGTATGCCCTACAGTGCAAAAAATATCTTTCTCAAAATTATCTGAAGTTTTGTAAATCATTTGAATAAAACAAATTGTCATCATCTTGAAGATCAAGTATGTAACTAGAAGTTGCATCGTTTATTACATGACTTTAACCTAATTTAATGGCTAGTGTGATTGTATTATATATAATTACGAAGTAAGTCCCAAAAATAATAAAAAAAACAAGTTAATACAATATTATTCAAAAAGCATGAATAAATTTTTGTACAAAATTAAGCTGTATCTTGTCTTGTAAATATCAAATCTTTATTGCGTTCTCATGAACAAACCTTTGGCTAGGATTTTCGTGTTAAGCTCTCATTATTTTTACTTACAATTAATGTCCTGTCTGTGGATGCTTTACAGAAACAAAAAACTGGGGACACTCATTAACTCGTTATATAGTTCACTGTAACTCAAAAAATCTTTCAAACTAATTACTGTTGTTCTGTAAACTATATTCTCGATAATTTATTGTTATTACCCTAAATATATTTATTACGAAAGCGAATGTACCCTTCAATCTCACTATCTATTTTTGCTACGTATATAAGCATTGGTTACACTACAAAGTATTATCTAGCCTTGAAAATATATATTTGAATAGCAAAACATACTAACAAACTTGTTTCAAAAAAAAAGATTAAAATCTTTAAAACTGTCAGCTATAAAAACATTCGTAATGATAGCTGTCATTGTTGCTTATGCACTCATAAAATATACCGATTGTTCTGGAAAGCCCTCGACTGCAACTGGAAATAGTAAGCTTTCCAAAAAAATATTCGAGTACGTAATTGTATTTTTTAAATTATCGTTACATTATAATATTTCTTAATTGTAGCATCACAAATTAAGGTAACGGATCCATCAGGATTTTCAGTCCCTAATCATATTGCTGACCAGAAAACAGCGGGAAGTAGTGGGAGTGCACCTGGTACTACTACTTGCCCTAATTGTGAACGTCGTAAGCCTCCACAATTAGGAATTTGGTTCAACCAGTAAATATTAAAAAAAATATGTAACCTAATTTGTTTGAAAAATGTAACTTTTTAACTTTATACATTGCGTTTTGTAATTAACTAATCAAAACTTTAAAATTCTTCAAGTACCCCTAAATTGTATACAAAATTCTGAAAGAATCCAAAAAAATACTTTCTTCTTATTAAGTACCAGCGAATAAGCAATAAAATTAAAGCTCGTAATTAAACATATTTCACTTTGAAGTTCACAAAAATAAAAATAAATTAAAATAGACTCATAATTATTAAGTTTAGCTGAAAAAAATATTTAGCTTTGGTACAGCATCATGCACCAAATTTCTGTTTAATAGTTTAAAACTTCCAACGCTGTGAAATATCTTTATATGGCAAAAAAATGCGTGTTAAATTAACAAGACTACATAAACTCATAATCTTGTAAGTTTTTCTTATAAATTTCAAAGAACGCATTTAAAAGAGTCGTTATATCATTTACAAAACACATACATACAAACAAGTTGACATTTAGTCATTTTAAAGAAATATTTATGCAAAAATATTATTACAGGAGATCGTGAGATTTACAGGAGTACAATCGGTTAAAGGTGTTTTTGCATGCACATGAAAGGCTGTTGGTAGGAGAACCAAATGTATTATTTTAAACATATCATTTTTAAGATTTGTATTTGACTTTGAACTCAAGTAACCTTGAGCAAATATTCTTTATGTAAATTGATGTACGATATGGCTATGCTGCCTTTGACTTAACTTTATAATGTACCAAAATTCATTTCGACACGTCAGCAGCTAGAAGTCGTTCACACTATCCTATGTACAAGTATGCTTACCTTTTTGCTGTTCTGTAATGCTAACGTGTGCTAACCTCATTTTCTTTGCAAGATCACACTTCTCAATTCAGTATCTCCGAGTTCAGACCTCTCCTGACTCAAGAGAATTTTCTCAATAAATTCAAGTTTCTTTTAAATTATTTCTCTGCCCAAGAGTTCTCATTCTTCCACAGACGGTGGCAATTTCATTTGTATTTCCGAGAAGTCATAGTCTTTTTACCAATCAAACTAAACATCACTATCACACATCAAACAATGCGTATTTAAATCCTACAAACAATCACTTTGGTTAATTCTCATTTAATCATTTAACTGCATTTATTTTCCATCCCAAATAAGATTTAAGCCGACGTACTCAGTGCATGAGAAACTCACCATTTAGCCTTCTCACACGCACAAAGGCCTTTTCCAAGTCTCAAAAAGGAAGTCAATCAATTGATGACAACCAAATGGTTATTGATATCATCATGCAAACACGCTACAGAAGGATTTGCTTTAAAAATGATTGACTTTGCGATATAAACTTGGAAAAAATTTGCTATAACTGCAATGGCACTTAAAAACTTAATTCTTATTTGCTCTTTTAAAATGAATTTATTTGGATAAACGTCAAGTCAAATGGGAAAGAGCCTTAGGTTTTAGCACTTTTAAAAAGAAAGTTTGGTAGACGATTTTCAGATAATAGCATGTTTGAGTTCGAAGTAAAATATTTGGCGTTTTCAAGTTTTTTAGAAAGAAAACTTTAGGCAGATGTAGCTTTTTGTGTTCGTAGCTTTTCGTCATGATACGGAAATAATTGCTTGTTGCATGACTTTTAGAAAATGACATCCAGTTCAGCTAGCAAAAACAAGCATATTATTTTTATGTTCCTTCAATTTGAAATCAACCGGTTAAGTGTTTTTACTACTGACAAATTTTTAGATGTATGTCAGCATTATTGTTAATAATAGTATGCAACTAAAAAGTATTGTTGTGCAATATCTTTCTTTACAATCAAAGATTAACGCTTGTAGGAATATTTCATACTGCTGACTTGCAGGAAATCATTCATGTCATAAAACCTTGTTAATAATAATAACGCTAATTAAAAGCGACTTACAGATAACATTTAATATTTTCAGTAGCTTTTAAAAAATTCACCTGTAAATTATTGAAAATCTAGACTTATAAAAATACATATCTCTTTGCCAAATATTCTAATTTTTACTAAAATTTACGCCTTATATAAAAGCATTCCTTGCTTTGAAAATAATTTTATTTTTATTAAAAGTATCGAAGTATTGGCTATTTTTTAGTACTTAATCCAATTTTTTTTAGATTTTGTAAATTTGCAATTCGAATAAGAATATGTGCATTTGCGTAAGAGGTAGAATAAATGCTTTCTTATGTGAAGGTAATACTTTTCGATTCTTACGAAACATTTTCTCATGCTTTGCGATAGCAAAAAAATAAAAATAAAAATATCCGAAAAACTAAAGATTTTTTTTTACTTTAGTAGAATTTATTTTAAGATAAGCAAGAAAGCAAGTGTATTTTCTTCCAATAAAAGCAATAGGAAATGTAATATATCTTAACACATAGTACTCTGATATAAGTTTTCTTGCGACTCCATAAGATTTAAATTAACTCTGATAAAATCCAGAGTAACCCATTTTCTTTCGTCTTTTTGTAGTTAAGGTAAATTCGCTTATATGTTTGCGGAGAACCAATCACATAAAAGTTTAAATAATCTATCTCCAGCCAATAAATCTATAAGCCTTCTAGCAGCCATCCCACTTATTCAACTCATTTATAATTTAAAACTTTTATCTCAAAAATTCAATATTTTACATACATTACTAGGATTTATAAATCGATTATAAACTAAAGTAAAAAAAGCTTTTCTGACCAAGCAAAGCATCCAGAAAACTCTAGTAGATATTTGCTTCCTCATTTGACAACATCAATTACACTTTACTACTCAAAATGATAAGCGACAAAATCTTTCTCATAACATACTATATCTGTAAAGTAGGTTGCTTATCTGGCTCTTTTCCAATAAGTTTTGATCCCAAAACGTTAACAGTGTTGTACTGCAACAATTCCAAAACTCTACAAAGGCTTTTTTTAAGTAAATTTTTAACCCGTTTGGAGATTATCACAAGCGTAGCCATTACAAGCAATGAATTTTTGAATGGAAATTTAAATCAATTTGTGATTAAACTTCTTTTTACTCTTTGTGCAGTATTTTTTAAAATAATTCTATCAGTAGCAGTGCAGCACGTTGACGATATAATGGTTTTGATAAATTTAGCTTTGGGCATGCTACAGGATGTAAAAGGTAACTTCGATATAAATGTGTATATATTATAATTATTAAGATAACTATTTGTGTTTTAAAATGCTCTCAGAAAAATATATGCCTTCATTTCAACCAAATAAAGAAAGGATGAATTGGTTTGTTGACGGATCAATTGCAGCTTTAATTGGATCAAGTTGCTTAATCTGGATATTGTATATTTTATTTTGCTTATACGACCCAAGAAATTTAATCTTTGTTGGACAGTTAATACCTCAGAAATATTATTACTTTTTTCCAATGGGTTTTCTAGTGGCAATATTTCATGGATATGTAATATTTGTGTATTTTAATGCGGCAATATTATGTTCACTTGGTGTTGTTATTTATCTATTTTACTTTATAGTTTTAGTACAGGAAATGTGTCTTAACTCTAAGAAACCATGTAAGACTTTGAATTTGCTAAGAAAACCTGACAATCTTAGATTATTTTATACATCATTGCAAATAGTGGATGCAAACGCTATGTGCTTTATGGGGAAATATGTTACTATATTTCATGCATTGTTTAAGATTTTGCCAGTATTTTTGAATGTGGTGTTTTTACGGGATGGAGATAAGCTTGATTGGATAATTTTGACGTGTTTGATACTTGGTTACATTGCAGTTGTTGCGTTTTGGATGTTTGTGTTACAAATTGGTAAGTATTTGTGGATAAAAGGAAACAAAAATTTTGATTCTTGGGCAAAGGTGGGCTTTGATGGAAGTTCTTTGGAGAAAAAAGTAATGAAAAGGTTTCGAAAGAGTTGTAGGTTAATTTTAATACATCATGGTAAGATATTAGTGCTAGGAAGGATGACGCAATTTGTTTATGTAAAAAGCTTAATAATATATACGTGTAAGGTATTACTTGCGTTAAAAAAGATTTGAGGCAATTGTTTTTTGCTGAAACTGCAATCAATATTTTTAAAATTTAGCGTGTTAAAAACCTTGTCGTATAATACTAGATAGTATGTAAAATTTAGTATAAATAAATATTTAACAAATCCCTTATCAAAAGTTTTAGTTTAGTAAAAAGTTTAAATAAGAGAAGCTTTGGCTTCCACGGACAGATTAAGAACAGAATACTTATTTAAACGTAAAGCCAACATGCAATTAGATTTTTAGTGTGATTCACATGATTTAAATAAATTGCACTTGTATACTCTGCGTATCCGAAACATTTTTTACACATGAAAAGATATTACCTCGCATACCCAACTACGTTGTAGATAGACTTGATCGTTATATGTATTAGTCAATCACAAAAGCGTCAGGGCAAAGTGGTTAGGATCGCTTTAAACAATGTTGCATACTCCGAAAACTACTCTTATAACTTTGCTGATATCATTAAATCGTCATTTACCATTGAAGTATCGTGTGCAGTGTAAGCAGAAGAAAATATAATTTTAATTGCTTGTATTCACAGACTATCTATTTATGATATGAGTGCGCCACATGCAGACATGAAAGCAATGAGTAAGTAAGAGTATAGTAAAGGTGTTTGTGACTTAAATTAAATTGATGATGTTCTTAACATCATAAGTTAATTAGGCAGTAGTGAATATGTAAATTTAGTAACAAAATGACTAAGAATGGGCCGTTATTTTTACTGATTGAACTAACGCAGGTTTTAGGTAAAGTTACGGTAAACTCGTAAACTTAAACGAAGTTTAAATTAAATTTTTTAATTGCTCCTACATTAATTATGTTCTAAAATTGAATTTGAACTCTCTATTCGTTATTTAAGTCGTTATCCGCTAGTTCTGATAGAGAAGCCTCCGAACTAATAATTTCCTTATCTTCACTTATTTTAATATTGTCTTTGATGTGTAAAACTTTAGTCTTGAACCAATGGGTTTTTAGCTTTGCAAGATAATCAAAAATTATACTACAAGCCTTACATTCAAACAGTGCAAACACTAATGAAGCGATTACGAACCCAACCAACGGAATCATACAAAGAGCATAAATATCTATCTGATCTTCACTGTCTTTTAATAAATTATTTTTTCCGAGTTTTTCCCTTTGCATATTTTCTTCTGTAGCAACTTTAAGACTCACATACCATTTGAAGAAATTTTTCCACCAATCTTGAATACCACTCTGAAAGTAGTACTTTGGTCTTGACAAAATCCAAGTGGGAAAATATCCTTGATATTTGTACCCAACAAAGTTTTCATAAGTAACATCTTTTGCCTAAGAATACTGGCTTTTTATAAACTTTCAAAATATTGTACAACCGACTGGCCATTATATCAGGTAATATAATCGCTACTTTGTGGCAAGCTTTCATGTGAAATTCTAAAATGTTAGAAATATTTTCATTCCAACCTAGATAACCGTCCATTCTTGTCCAAATGGGAAAAATTTCTGAGTTTTCCAAATATTTCCACATATCTCTTCCTACAATATCTTTCAAGTAATTTAAACTTTTCCATTCCTGAATTCCCCAAACAGAGTTTATAATCCACAAAAGTTCAGAAACAGCTGGCAATTCTTCGTGTTGACTTTTTGGCAAACTCACATTTCTTAAACGGGCCCATGTCATTCTGCTTTTATAACTACTTTCAGGCAAAACATAACGACGAGTTAGTATTTTGAAATGGTTCTTTGTCAAACTATCAAATGTGTCAAATGGCACTAAATCCGTTTCAAGTGTAAGCCTTGTGATATTATCACCTTTGTAAAGATTACCCAACAGCACAAATGTCAACGGAATAAAGGCAAATGCAAATAAAAAAATATTTTTTCTTCTTAAATATGCATCGTCATATAATTTTGAGCCTTGTTCAAGCATAACGACAAATATATGATAAAAAGTACTCCAAAAAGTAAAAGTCTCTCTGGTAGATTTTCCTTGATTTTTTCTGTCTATAAATTTCATCAAATAACTAGTTGCTAAACAAACAAGAACAATTAAAAACCAAGTAAAAACGTCAAAAACTATGACCAATTCGCGCAGCTGTGTAACCCAGTGAGGTTGTATTTTGTGACAGCTAACAAATCTAAGTTGATTCTTTTGAAATACTAATCCATTTTGTTGAAACTGGCTAAAATGTAAGTGTCGATCGGTTTGAATCAAAGGTACAAGCCCTGGATGGTATAATATCGGTCCAGGGCACGACATGATTTCAAATTCTTGCCAATAGTTATTTTTTTCAAGTTCTGGGTTTGGAAAACTTATGGTTATATTTTTCGAAACTAAATATGAAATAACCAACGGATGAATAATATCTGCCAATAAATGTGCACCTTCAAAATCTAATTTTCTTACTGTGTGTAGAACTGCTTGTATATTTCGATTTTTGACTTGCGCCAGCCTGAAGTAGTCATTTATGAAATGGTTTGGCATTACCTTTAAAATTGGAAAGAAGGGTTGTGCCGATAAAGTTTTGCTATTAGATAAAAATACATCTTTCGAATTTACGATTGTTGAGAGACTAATTCTTTTCAATTTAAATGGATCACACGGATCACAATACGAACACAACTTTGCTAGTTTTTGCTCTGTTGGCGTAGAATAAAATATTAGAACAATTTCTTGCTCATTAATTTTGTGACTAAAATAGAGTACAGTACTTAGCCATATAGTTTGAAAAAATGATTCGAAACCGCTTGAGCCTAAGTTACTGTCGGAAATTAGAAGTGATAATTTTGGCCGAGATTTCCAAAATTTGTTATCTTTATTAAATGTAAACCCAATCTCGTCATGTAACCAAAATGGATCTTTTAGCAAAGTTTTTAGCTTAGAATGAGCAAAGTAATATTCCGGAGACGTAAAAGGATTTGGTGGGTGATAGTAAACTCGTGCTTCGCATTTCGTGTTTTTTAAGGATTGGCAATAATGGTTGCTAAATAGCATTTCTATGTAGTTCCTGCTAATTTTTGAGTAACGCGCGCTTTTTCCGTGAAAACCTTCTCTGTATATTAGGGTACCATGTGGAAGAAAAATTTTTCCTCCATTTTCTTTTACTTTTGGCATAAGAAGGTCTTGCGTCCAGTCCTCCAATTTTGGTGGAATGCTTATATTTTTTATCTCAATAGGATAAATATAACCTACCTTTGAATTCAAAACAGAAAAATAACGCAATAGCACAATCGGGTTAACAATCAGGTCAAAATTGATGTCCCAACCAGGAAACTTGATTACATGTATTGCACATCCAGAAAAAGCATTAGCAATTGGTAAATCCTTGTTTGAGTCTTTATTAAAATACTTTTTTACATAGTTGGTAGAATGATCCGATTGAATGGAGACTGTTTCAGTAAAATGAAATAGCTGTAAATAGCTAAAGATCGAAATTGTTTTCAGATGCATTTTGGATTTTTTTGTTTTAGCTAAAATATATAGTGGCGCACAAGTACACAGGCTTTTTAATTTTTTAAGTTGGTATCAATTGTTTTAGGGAAAAACCGTTAATTTTAAGCTCTATTGAAAAAATATTCTAACTCTGTAATAGCATACAATCTATTTTATTTTGTTAGCTTTAAGTTTTTACTGTTGATTTCAAGAAACAAGAACAAAATGGACATTGAGAATATGGACAATTCACAAAAAACAGACTAATGAAGCTTGCTGTAGGAGATTTATGCAAAGTCTTCTTTGACGTAATATTATTTTGACTGCTTATATATAAAGCTAAATTCTTAGTGCTTTTTGTGTAATGGCTAAAGTAATAAGTATATTAATAGTTAGTTATGCAAGAAGTACCTCACCAGTACTTACGTCTGTAATGTAATATATTTATTGCGATTCAAGGTACACTGGTGGATTTTTATGTAAAGTCCTGGAATATTTATGAAAAAAAATCAATAATTTTTTTCTGCGTAAAAGCTTTTCGGGTTAGTGATATTTTAAGTTTTAGAAATTCAACTTACCCCGGCCGTTCTGATTTATATATTTGAATCTGGAGAGAAGTTTTGGATTTTAACTTGTTTATTTGGCGTCCTGAGCAGTAAAAGATAACTTTGTTACAATCAACTTTCATAATCTGTGATTTTAGGTATGTACACTAATGGCTGTTATTGGTTAAATAATAAACTGGTACGTTTCATTAACATTTGGCTTCCAGAAGAACAGTTCTTTATCTAATCTGAAAATGACAACGTACAAATATTACAAATAAATATATTATAGAGACTTCATGACGAAAAGAAATTTTGATGAAAAGATTTATAAGACAATATACAGTGATTTTTTTAATTGTTCAATTTTATTGTTTAAAAAATATTTTGCTCCGTGACAAACCGAAGTTCGAAATTTACTAGATCCTGTTGAGAATATTATTTTTATAACAGAAAGGTGCACCTTTACAGTACTATTTAAGCTTTACCCAACCTTTTAATTAAATAGTACAAAATTATTTTAAAGAATTCTCGAAAAGAATTCCTTAATATTCCTGGAATAAAACTCCAGAGTTAATTTCAATAAGTATAATCAGGTAAAATTATTGTGGCGGTGTTATGAATAATATAATCACAAATATTCAATCCAAGTTTGTTTGTACACTTTCCATAAGACCCTTAATTTATTCCAGTAAGAAAACAAGCTTTAAGTAACTTCCTGTCTTCTTTTCTTAAAGCATATGACTTCCGATATACTGTAAAGCTCAACATACTAGTCTTGTGGTATTATTGCTGATATTGTGGTATTACAGATAAGATTATTATTAAACCTCGGAATATGTTTTGTTAATTAAAACCCTATATTATCTTTTTTGATTAGTTCAAAAAAATATTAGGTCTTCTAAAACTGTAAATTATCCTAGCAGAACAATTGACTATATGTTACATGGTTATCAATCTTTTAAATTAGTAGAAATATGATGTTTAAGTAATGGATATTAGTTATTTTTTTAAAATACTACATACATTTAATACCAAACTTTACTTGTTTCAGGATTTGGTTCTAGAAAATCGTATTTACTTTTGTAATCCTATATTGTACTTTGAAGAATGGACCACTCCTTTTTTAGTGAATAACTATGTTTTGTAATAGGCCCATTTAAAGACTCGTTGAAATTAGTTGAATTTTTTCTTCATTTATTGCATACCATTTTCCCGTACTTTTTGACTTCATTTTAATAATCCATTATGACAGGTTTTTAGAGATTAATTTACAAATACAGATACGCCTATATCTAATCTATTTCTTCGATGTTGCAAATTGGTTGCAATTTTTTTTATAACCTATTACCATCTTTTTATATAGCGCTTCAATGTAATATTTCTATCGTTTAACTTTAAACAATGGGCGTTTTTATAAAGTTTAGTGTAATGAAAGGACTAGAATATAAGTAGTTATAAAATGAAGCACATCGAAAGGACATCAAAAAACTCGTTTGATCTATATACAATAAAGTATGCTCAGTGCTTACTTAACTCTTAGGAAGTGAGGTAAACTGAATTTTTTTGTCAGTTTGTTTCATAAACCAAAAAATTTAAATACTTTTGAAATAACATTGTAACTTTTTAGCTTTTAAGATTTGAACCAATAGTTTATACTAAATAGTACAAGAATTCTGTCGAACAGAATAATAAGTAAAACAATAACCTCTAGCATCAATCTAAACTTTAAGACTCCTTAACGTTTTCTTTTTTAGAGGACTTTTAAATTATTTTAAAACTCATTTTTAATTATAAGTCATTATGTCACTTAAATCAGGAGCTTTTCAAGTAGAATCATTTTTACAGTCAATAGTTCCAACTCCACACTACGTAATTTTAAATGAGAAACGTGTAATTCCGAACCCTTTTTACTTCAACCCGTTATCAAAATTATTTAGGATATTTTCCGAGTTTATAATTCTATTCATTATATTTCCCATCCTTATATTTCGAATGATTTGGCTATTTGCTCATTGGAAGTCGTATGGGTCGCAGAATGTTGAACAAATAATAATATGTGGGGTTGTAGTCTGTTTTATTTCAATATTTTCTCATGTGTGCCTACTGGCACATACTGAAAAGGGGACTAGTGTAAATCTTATAAACCAAATGCACCAAATAGGTTCAACTTTTAAGCCGAAACAGAATTCTTATCTATACAAACCTTTTATGTGGAATCGATCAATTGCAGAGTTAACCCTTTTTGCATATTCCAGTCCCTTTTTACTTCTTCTGCCTGCAATCGCTTTGGCACCATTTACAATTTCCTATTTACCCTTTCAGCTTATTTTTGGACAAAGCCTTTTTGTGAAAATTTGTAGTTCAGTTATCTACTGTGTTACAATTACGTACGGTGGATTAGCAGTGTTGTCTATGATGTTAATAATAGTGGTTAGCTTAGAAAATATTATTACTTACACGACTTTTATATGTAAATCAAATGGATTGGATTCAGATCCGTATCAACTTTTTCTTAAAAAGTATCGAAGTATTACTATAGCGCACCTATTAATCAAGCGATGTAATAATGCATGTGGAAGCTTTTTAACAACTTTGGTTTTCATTGCAATATCAGTGGGTTCATTTGGGGCTTATATTGGGATTAAATTGTACGGTGGTGTAAATATTATTACTTATTTGGTTGGACCATCATTTACCATCCAAAGTTCGGTATCGTCAATTTGTTTTTCTTATTTGGGGGGCATACCGTATAATAATTTTAAAAAGTTTAAAGGAAATTGGATGACTTTTGCAAGGAAACGAGAGACTAAAATGATGTTACGATGCTGTCGTCCATTTGGTTTTCAAATGGGTCCGTATGGTTTGTGTAATGCTAAACTAGGACTCGTTATATTTGATGATATTGTTCATAATACGGTTACAGCGATATTACTTGATAAATTGTAGGTTACTGTGGGTTAAAGTGAGACGTTGATTTGCCATGAGTTAATTTTATAGCGTTTTAGGGTCTGGATTATTCACATTTAGACTTAACAAACAAAATATGAGTTAATAAAACAACCAATTGCAAGGTAACTTAATATAAAATAATAAGTATGCTCAACGACTTTGCTCAATTTACTGCAATTAATAAATGTAAGACAGTAATATTATCATAATTAATAAACGTCAAGGAAAAAATATGTCCAGAATTTATTTGTTGTTTTACATGTAAATATGTATGTTTTTATGCTAATATAAATGCGTTTGTTTTGCATATTCATGTGAACAGTACCGCAACTAATTATTTTCAATTAAAATATTTCATAACTGAGAAAGAATATATGGAATGTGTGAGTGATTTCAAAGTTGTCGTGGTTTGACCCCAATTTTTTTATGCTGAATAAGGACCTCAAAAATTTGAGCGCTTGAAGAGCTCTCTAGTGGCAGAAAATGACAAATTTAAAAATAAACACGTTGTCCTGGCTGGCG
>JAQIWN010003575.1:0-12872 GCA_034699025.1 Entomobrya cf. arborea Gr-Col-00668
CCATAGGAGGTCTTGACCTAAGGTGTCTGTGTACAAAGTTTGGTGTCAATCGGTCAAGCAGTTTTTGAGAAATCGTGGGGAAACACACACAGACAGACAGACAGACAGGATGTTAAAAACATTAACTACCGTGCTTCGCAATTCGGTAGTTAACAAGAAGATTATGATTGATATGCAAAACCGTATTATTAGCAAAATGGTCCGTGTAATTGATTCAATTAAATAGTATTTTACGGATATGGTCTGTGACTAAAAGAGCAAAATATCAGCTAATGAGCCAATATTAATTACAACTGTCACAATATCTTCCAATTTACCACATGCATGGTCACATCACGGTAGTCTAGCTGGATCTGACTGCTTCATGTCTCATTGTCTCCACCTCGTTCACCAACATTACTCGAAGTTTTGCAGTGAAATGGCAAACACCTATATTTACCTTAAAAATGAACCTTGACGATTCTACAGAAGAAGCTCCCATTCAACTCTTTGAAATTTGCCTGGAACGGGAAGAGTATTTTCCTGGCGAAATTGTAACGGGAAAACTTTTAGTAGTTACAAGTGGACCACTAAATACAGAGGGTAAATTTAAAACCTACAATTTTTCTATAAACTTTCGCACATGGATAATTTAAATTTTGTTACAATAAATGATCCATTTTCACAGGAATTTTTATCAAATTTGAGGGAAGAGGTGCTGTAAGATGGAAGCAAAGGTCGGCCCACCTGTGTGGCTTGAAAGAAGCCGAATTTGTTCAAGAAAAGAGAAAGTACTTCTCAAACGTATTCCGTTATGGTAAGTCTTAATGAAATTCTAAAGTTTTCATCGAAATAGTTCAGGGGTAGCATATATTATACTTAATAAACTTAAATTATCTTCGCAACCAGACATGGACTCGCTTCCAGAAGGAAGTTCAGTTCTAACATTTGAATTTGAACTTCCAACTGGAATTCCACAAACCATTGAACCAGGAGCGATAATGAAACAACTAAAAATTTTCTATTCAATTGAAGCCTTGATTCGCACCATGAAAGAGGATTTCTGCCAACAGAAAATGTTTCGAGTGAAAGGCATCTTCAATCTGAATGCATACTTGGAACTCACTCTACCAACTACCAAAACAATCAAGGAAGCCATATTCGAGTCGTGCTGGTCCTCATCAGGCAGAATTTTACTTTTGAGTTTTTCCATAAAAAAACAAGGTTATGTGCCTGGAGAACAGGTGAAAGCGGAGCTTATCATTAAAGACGGGTATTACAACAATATTGAAACTCCACCACTAGTTGAGGTACATTTAATTCAGGAAATTGATCTGAAGCTCCGGGAAGCGTCAAGAGTGATACGAAGAATTATTGCAAAAAGCGATGTAGTTCATGTGTCAAATATTACAAACGTTCCAACTAAAGGCAAAAAACAAAGTGCGAAGGAAGATAAACAAAGAAAGCTAACATTTTCTTTGAAAATTCCAGAGGATGTTTTGATTTCATATGGAAATTTGGAGAAACAAGTGCATGATTTTATCACTATACATTATTCACTCCGGGTAAGATTTACTAACTTGATTTAACATACACCAATTTTCGATTTTATGAATCAATTGAAGTATTGTTTGAAAATAAATTGGTTAGATGACAATGGAGCAATCATCATTTCCCTACAAACCTTTCCAAGTACACCTCCCAATAAAAATTGGAACAGTTTGGATTAAAGCGCAGAAAGTGGCACCAATTCTACTCCTGGCACCAGTGCCTCTAGTATTGCCAAGACCCAAACTACCAATAATAGAATACCCGTCAAACAAAAAAGGTCATAGCTTCAACAACAATGGAAAAATGTCAGAAAAATCAAAGTCGTCAGATTTGCGTGTATCTGCGACAGTGAATTCAATGCCAGAAATTATTGTAACTTCTAAAACCTCGTTGCCCATTGTGGAACAACCAGCATCAAATAACCCCAGCCCAAGAACTCCGAAACGAAGACACTGCAATGCAGTTCGAGATTCTTCAACTTCATTGTACAAACCACTGGAAGCGTTTGTAGGGGGAGGTGGTGACTCTGACTCGGAATCTTTCCGTTCAGGAGCGGAGGATCTCCCACTGCAACGCACATGATCATCTAACAGGGTAAAGATTCCAACTGTTTAACGAGTTGCGACTAACCATTACCACTGAAAGAATCTCCTGTTCATTCTGATCACAAATCTGTTTTCATTTTTCTGTAAAACCGTCATTTACTATTTTAAAACTACAAATAATTAAAGCCAACCGCGCGCTATCAGTGCTTGCATAGGCACGCGCTCGAGAAAAAGAGAGAGAAGGTTTGAGAAGGATGCTAGCAACTGATGATTTTCCTGTCTGTAGCGTGTTAGTAGAGCGGGCGGGGGGTGCTTTAATTAATTATAATTTTAAAATAGTAAATGATGGTTTTACAGAAAAATAAAAACATATTTGTGTTCAGAATGAACAGGAGATTCTTTCAGTGGTAATGGCTAGTCCCAACTCGCTAAACAGTTGGGATCTTTACCCTGTAAGTAAAATATTAATTCGACACGCTATAATTTTGGGGCTATGTGAGAATTAGGTGCAAAGAACAATCCTTCCCTGCACTCTGAAACTAATGCATTGAACTACTTATATTAATTTTAATTTGTATCTTCATAAATTATATTTTCATGGCCCGAATGTCGTTTTTCGAAATAAATTCAGCATGACAAAAAATCTTTCAACTGGGAAGTTAATGTACATGTATTTAAAATTGAATTGATACCGTCTTACTTTTACGCATAAAATATAGCATTTCCGCAGATTGCACCTGTGTAGTGCGGTTGCACTAAACATTTTTTTACATGAATTGCCAAAACACACAAGCAAGCAAATCTAAAAAGCATCAAAATGAACGTAAAAAAGAAACAGGAACAGACTTGACTTGCTTGGTTGACATCAGCGAGCAGATCAGATGGTGTAGTTCAGTCGGTGGTCGGTGGTTCTTCATTCTTTGGTTTTGTGGGAAACAACAATAACAAACGGGCTACGTTTGCTTGTTGTGGTTGTGAAAACGAATGAAGTCGCAAGTTGCAATCCGAAGTTTTTTTTGTGGCTAAAATCAAAGGTTTCTATTTTCAATTTTCAATTTGATTCGTGTGTTTTAAAATTATAGTTCTGCGTGCACGCACGTTTTCAGGAATTAAGTTGGCTTTCTTCTGTATGTGCTTTAAAAAGTTACTGGGAGTTTATTTTTCATTTTAACGATCAACCGGTAAGTTTTAATTTATAAAAGTTCTCTTGTTTAAGTACAAAGGATGCAGCTATAAACGTTGATGGTGGTTATAGTTAACTTGGAATGTGAATTTAATTTGAATGTGAAATACGTACGTAATTTTTGACTTCGGTTTTTGTTTTTCAATTAGTTTTTTACATACAAATGTAACAGGAATGTTTGGATGGAATAGATTCTGGATATCTGGTGAAGGTACCACCCATTTTGTCGTCTCCTATGTGCATTAAGCAAGATGGAAGTCGACAAAAAAGATGAATCCGTACGTGGACGGATGGGGGATTTCCTTGAGTTCAAGAATGTGGTTCAAGTTCTGGAAAACATCAGTAATGCAGGCTCCAACGAAAGGAAGAAGGAAATCCTGAAGAAGTTCGTGAACTTTTTGCGGAAGAATTTTGCAAACCATCATCGAACCCTGGACTCCGAGAAAGCTGAGGTAATTACAGTTTTCACTTTACTACAAAATTTACTGCTTTTTAATTTAAAATGTACCAAAAAAGTAAGGAATGATTTAGTGTA
Source organism: Entomobrya cf. arborea Gr-Col-00668 (assembly GCA_034699025.1). Lineage (NCBI taxonomy): Eukaryota > Metazoa > Arthropoda > Collembola > Entomobryomorpha > Entomobryidae > Entomobrya > Entomobrya cf. arborea Gr-Col-00668. The sequence continues at coordinate 3,794 of JAQIWN010003575.1, forward strand.
TGTCATGTCGTATGTTGAATTTTCAGGGCGACAGTCTTTACTGTGTAATCAGAATTTTGATACCGAGCGCAGACAGAGGTCGTAAAGCCTATGGATTCAAGTCAGTCTCACTTGGGCGTATGTTTGCAGATATTCTAGCACTGGATAAGGCTAGTCGGGACAGGAAACGACTAATAGGGTTCAAGGATCCTCACCATGCTAGGGCGTCAGCTGGGGACATTGCGTCAGTAATTTACAACGTGTGGAAGGAAAGGTTTTCAGAGGATCCGGAAAATCAAATGAAATTGTCGGAGATGCACAACATCTTAGACAAGATTGCTAAAGGTGCTGATAGTGATGTCAATCAAGAATATCAAAAGAAAATTCTTCAGGGACTTGTTAGGAAGTTGTCTGCGTTAGAAGTCAAATGGTTAGTTCGAATTCTTTTGAAAGATATGCATTTGGGGTTCTCTTCAACAAAGAATGCAGTTTACGAACTACTTCATCCTCAAGCAAAGGCTCTATCTGAAAGTATTGGGGACCTTGAAGTGCTTTGCCAGAAATTAAATGACCCGAGTGTAGAAGTTCAAAACATTGATGTTTTATTATTCAGCCATTTCCGACCCATGCTGGCGACAAGAATGGATGCCATTGAGAGTTCTTATGATACTGGAGGGAGTCTCAACAGCTCTGGAAATAACGAGCCATCCAAAACTAATGCCGGAAGATCTAAAGCAGATGTAGTTTCCCTCCCACCCCCTCCATTTTATGTTGAAACAAAATGGGATGGAGAACGCTTTCAAATTCACTATGATGGGCAGGAATTCAAGTACTTTTCAAGGCGTGCATTCGACTTTTCTGGCAAATTCAATCAGACACTAACACCTAAATTAAAGCAGAGGATCAACTCGGGTGTGAAATCTTTCATCGTTGATGGGGAAATGATGGCGTTTAACAAGAAGTACAAAATTTTTACCCAGAAAGGATATAGTATTGATGTGAAGACAATGAATAAAGACAATCCTAATCACTGTCCAGTTTTCGTGGCGTTTGATTTGGTCTTTTATAATGGCGAAGTTCTAACCAAAAGACCATTAAAAGAACGTCTTGAGAAGTTAACCAGAGTATTTGCCGTGAAAGAAGACACCGTTCGTTTGAGTGAAGTACAAATAATGAATTCAAAAAAAGACGTTATTGGCTGTCTTGATCGTGCCATTGATGATGGAGAAGAAGGTCTAATTGCCAAAAATATGAACTCTTCATACGAGCCAGGAAAAAGGCCCGTAACCTGGTTAAAAATTAAGCCCGAGGTAAGCAGATTTGATATTATGGCGTTTACTTATTTATATTTATGGATGGACATTTATTTACAAATCTAATTTCTTTTCATTAAAATTTGCGGTTTTAGTACCTGGCGGATAATGCTGTTGATGATATGGATTTCGTTATTCTTGGTGGATATTACACGGAGTCTACAAAAAGGGGTGGTGAAATTAATCATTTTCTGATTGGTTTAAAGGACAAATCGAAAGGCAAGGTTGAATACTATCCAGTTGCAAAAGTCGGGAGCGGAAAGTTAAGGTCTTTAGAGGTAAAGGAGATGGTGGAGGAGCTTAAACAACACTTTACGAAAACTCCTTCAGAAAACGTTCACTATCAAGCAAGGAAAAAACCAGACTTCATGATTAATCCTGCAAAGTCAATCGTAGTGCAAGTGAAAGCCTCAGAGATAATTCCTAGTGATGTCTATGCGTTAAACTACACATTGCGTTTCCCCAGAATTACAAAGATTCGTAAAGATAAAAGGACTGATGAGATTATAACTGCCCAAGAATTTCATCGAATAAGAGAGGCTGGCGGTGGAAAGTTAGTTAAGCGCACAGACAAACCACAAACTCGACATTCGTTTGCCAAGAAAAGACTCCACTCTGATTATGAGGACTCTGACGACGAAGATGGACCGTCTCGTACCAAAAAGACTACAGTCAGCCAGGATGAAGAGGATGACGATATCCCTTTATTATCCATTTCAAAAAGATTCTTATCAGTCATCAGCAACAACAAATCTAAAACAATTTTGCCTGCGAAAGATGGCTCCTCTCCAGTCAAAGCCGGACCATCTTCGTCTTTTGTTCCAGTTATCAAATCATCATCCATCAACGTTGTTAATAACGTATTCAAGGCTAAGGTGTTTTGTGTGTACGGGTCAACTTCCTGGAAAGCTGAAATGGAAGGGAAAATTCGCAGGAGCGGAGGTAACATTTCCCAGAGTCCGGATGTGAAGGATTTGTTTGCTATCATTGCTGAACGCAGAAGCTCTGTGCTTGTTCGGAAAGCAGTTGACTCACAGAAGTATGATGTTCTTCAGCCAGCTTGGATACAGAGGTGCATTGAAGCTAGTGATGAGGTTCCACCTGTCCCACTCGATTACTGGGGAATGACCAGCGACACCAGGGAGCAATTCGCTGAGGAATATGATGAATACGGCGATTCTTATACCAAAGAAAATACAATCGCGGAAAACAAAATATTGGTAATGCGAATAATGGAGGATGAAGACGAAGCAGAGAAGTCAAGTCGCAGCGCAACGCCTAGCCCCCAAAAAGTGCCCACCCAACAGCCTATCCCAGACTCACCTGAAACTGATGATGGAAACTGCAGTTCTACCGACTTTTCGGAGTCTGAATTGGTGGATGACCAATCCCTAAATCTGGCCGAGGCCAGAGTCCAAGAAAATAATGAAATGATTTCTAATTTAAGTTTGAATTGCTGTTCCAACTTCATGGCTGATGTTGTAATTGCCTTTAGAGGATCTACTGATCCCGTTTTGAGTGAGCAACTTAAATTTTACGGAGGAAAAGTTGCCGAAAGTGAAGGCGAACCCGGTGTAACTCATGTTGTATGCATGCAGGGTACTTCATCGAAAAAGGACCATTTAAGAGCTTTTGTTGTCTCTAAGAAATGGCTTGAAGACTGTCTGGAAAAAAAGGAGGTACTGGAAGAGATATTATATTTGTTCAGGCGTTAGTACTATTATTTAACCAATGAGGAAAGATGCTGTTAACAATTAAATTCCAGGGTTTATGACGAAATATTTTTGTTATTCGTATTATTCAGTATTTTTATGTGATGTAGTTGCAAATGCAAGAAAATTAAATTTGTTATACTTACACAACTATGGTGCGCAATTAATGTTAATAAACTCGCAAATCCTTCGTACAAAGATGTAAAGCATAGCGAATCCTATTTTTTAAAACATTGTCCATATCATTAGTCCGAAATTTCGTCTGAATGAAGTAAAAGGTTTATAAATCCCTGATAGGCGAATATTGCATACTGGGTATGATTCTTTACTAAGAAAGGTGTTAGAAATGAAAATTCACACGAAAACAATTAGGTACCTTTACGTGGAAAATGTCAATTCATTAGGTAGATTAGATTCGTAAGACGAATATCCACTAATCAAAATGCATGTCTCAGCTACGCGTGATAGTCATAAGACAAAACTGTTAGTATTTTCGATGACAAAGAATCACGTTGTAAAATTACTAACACAATGACGAGCTACAGACCGTTCTTAATAAAGATCTTGTTAGCAATTTTGGCTAAATTCGTAACAGTAAGAAGTGGAAGCCTAAAATTGATAAAAACTGTCATGGTGGAAGCTTCAGTATAGTGTATATAGAGCTCAGAACTCGACAAGTTTTCGCGATCCTACTTTGCTGGTCAGGTCATTGTCATTCAGGGTCGAGTTGTTGTGAAAATTGACAAACCACTCAAGTTTAAAGGTAAGCCCCTCATTGGAACTGATATAATATTAAGCAAAATGTCCATCGTTTAATCGCAAAATACTTCATAATTTTATTTCCCTTTGTTGCTCATTTTTCATATTTCATATAGAAGTTATAGTTCTCTTGGATGGAACTGGACATGTGAGCTTCTCAGTACACAGAAATCATACTGTTTTTGAAACTACAAAAATGGAAGAGCTGGAACTTCCGGCTCACTAAGAATTTCCTACTATTCAGTAGTTTGAGGCGATTTGATGTGAAGATGTAATTTTGCAAGGACGTGAAAAATAGATTTGTGATTTACGGTGCATAGTGCAAAACCAATATTTGCAAAAATATTCTGGAAGACTAGTATATGTATGTAAATGTATGATTACATATTAAGTTTGTATGTTTAATCTCGATATTTTATTTATGTGTATAAGTGTGACTAATGATGAGAACGATAAATTGAATGACTAATGCAATGATCATGATCATCATATCATAGTGCATGAAGATATTTTCACTTATCAAGTCTCCATAAGAAGCCATTCATACATATCCACTTTGAAATGTACATACACATTCAACTTTCTAATCTTATCTCGTGGTACTATTTACCCTTTTTGTCATTCTTTTTACAAGTACTTATCAATTAAAGCCTGTTGATGTGAGCGTTTATTGTCGTCACCGTCAGTCTGAAGTTGTTGAAACCTGAATATTTCTCGGTACATTCCCACAACACACAAACAAGTATGCAATGCAGTGTGCCATGTTAAAATACAGGGTATATAAAAATGGTTCTTACGAAGTTAATTAGTCATAAATCTTTTTATTGTAAGCCATAAATACAAACTACTTTTTGTCCTATTATCTTAACAATTCCTTATAATTTGCAGTCAAAATTTTGTTATTGATTTTATTTGAACGATTAAAGTAAGTAACCTGAAACTGAAAACGAATGTCAAAATGAAAGTGCCCGTAGTTTATATAGAGCTTGCCAATCCTTCGCGATCCTACTTTGCTGGCCAGGTCATTCAGGGTCGAGTTATTGTGCAAAATGACAAACCACTCAAGGTTAAAGGTAAGCCACACACATCACCGAAACTGAAATAAATAGTTCGCAAAATATGTTTTTTTGTTGTAATTTACTATGAACTATGGTTAAACTTTTCATTTCGGCTTTGCTCGTAAATGTAGAAGTTACAGTTCTGTTGGAAGGAACTGGACGTGTGAGATGGTCAGAAACACAGAGGTACACAGTTAATGAAACAAGAATGATAAATGGGAGATCCCAAACACAAACGAGAACGCGCACGCGCACAGTTACTTACACCGCATCGGAGACCTACATCTCCCAGAAAATTTCCCTGGCTGGAGATGGACAAAATTTGATGGTGCTTGAGGTAGGCACACTGGTTTACCCCTTCCAGTTCGCCCTCCCTCGAAACATACCGTCATCATTTACGAGCAGAATTGGTCTAATTTCTTACTTTCTTGAAGCTGAATTGCGAAGACCCATATTGAAGCCAAACAAAAGAATGGCCTTGCCGTTTACAGTCAATGGAATTTACGACTTAAATATTGAATTCGGAGCTTCTCAACCCCAACAAGTGCAAAACGTCAAGGGCTCCAATTTTTGCGCATGCAGAAAAGGTCAGCTCGGATTTGTCCTAAATCTACCTACGAGATCCGGCTTTGTTCCCGGTGAAGTCCTCCACTTTTCCAGTGAGGTTACAAACAGCAGTAACAAAAAGGTTAAAGGGATGAAGGCAGTTTTGTATCAGGTAACCAAATTTCATGCTCAAGGGCGCACGAAAACTGAAACAAAAGCCATACTCGAATTGAAAGGACCTGAGGTGGAAATCGGGGATCACGAAATGTGGATACCGAACAACATGGTCATTCCACCATTACCTCCAACCAGACTTGGTGGGTATAGTCACATAATTGATGTCCAATATCACCTGCACTTTGAAATGAGCATTTCCGGTTTGAGTCTCTCGCTATCTGGAGACCTTCCAGTAATGATTGGAACTATTCCTTTGATAAGTACTTTTAACGAACTACGACATGCACCTCAAATGCCTCCACTGCAGCTGCAACCACCACAATGGGTCACACCTCAACCTGGGCCTTCAATGGGCTTTAACTTGCCCTTTGCCGATGCATCAAAAACCCAGGAAATCGGCGAAGCAGATTATTTAGGAGAACATCAAGAAAATTTTACGCCCTCACAACCTTATGTACTTCCATCAGCTCCCTTATTTACGGATTATCCTGATCTTCGTAAGATTTACTAATATATTATGCTGCATACTTTGTTTTTTCTCTCTTAAACTATTCAAAATCGATATTTTTTAACAGCTCCTCCATCTTATGCTGAAGCTGTTTCATCTGAAGCTTTTACCTGGAATGGTCATGATTCTTTTTCGGGGAAGGAAAATAATACTGAAGGTAATGATGGTATAGAAAACTTGGATAAGGATGTGGACGCGGACTCCCCATCTGCTCCTCCAATGAGTGAATATGTTCCAAATTATATTACGTATCGAACATCGTAAAAATGAGTCCACTATTTTGATGATAATACATTTATTTATTTTTGTCTTCCATCAATGAATATTTACAAAGCGTTTCTTGTTCCACATACACCATTTAAAACGCTGACTTGATTACCATTCTAGTTTTAAGATTCGATAGCAAAATATCACTTTTCATGGTACAATAAGTATTAATTTTTATGTTACACTTCTTTCATATATTAAGTATAAAGTTTTAGTTTCATAAATTAAAAACTACGATCAATAATACATCAGTTAAACAACCTTCTTGTACTCGCAATCATTTCACATAAAACATTTCATGATATTTGCAGGTAATCTGCTAGAATATCTGCAAATCTGCTGATACCCTCTACCCTCTGCGAAACGGTAATAGCCATTACGACATAAAAGAGCCATCCAATAATCAAGGAAATTCCAGTAAGCCACTTGGTTCCAGTAGGTCCTCCTAGTTCAGCACAACCGTAGGTCATGCTGTGGCGCCGTAACCAAAGGACAATCTGAGCAATACTTCCCATCATCGTGTAAATGGTGACAATAAAAGCTAGTGACCTTGCGTGAACTGCAACGGGCGAGTCGTGCTAAAATACAGTTTTATAACTTATAATCATACTAATCATAATCATTGAATATGATATGATAGTGTAGTCAGAATTTTGAAAGTTCATCCAAGATCCAAGTACAGTACAAAATTTACATTGTTGTTTATGGAAAATAAAATGTCACCTTAATTTTATAGTAAATTGTAGAAAAAGTCCATGGTAGTCCGAGTCCTAAAAACACATTTACACTATTACTTCCCATAATATTTCCAATTGCGGCGTCTGCAGTAGGTGACTGAAGTGCAGCAATCCTATAAACCCCATATTTTATTAGTTAGTGACCCTCATACATTGTTAGTAGTTGATTGGATAATTTTATTTAAATGAGATAACCTGCTAGCAAATGTGTCAGGAAGTGATGTTCCAATCGCCACAAATGTTACTCCTGTAGTGACAGGATCTAGACCCAAGCAATGTCCGAATATATTCGCCATGTCTCCAATGATAGCAGTCAGAAGTCCAATCATACACAAGGTCAAAAGGAAGCACGGCCATCCTCCCAACTTATGAGAAATGTTAAGACAGATTACAGTATTACAAAGTATACAATTAAATTCTTGCGTAGTAGCTAAATTATTTTAGTAAAAAAATTGATGTACCCTGTGAGGGGGAGGCAGAAAACAGAAAATAGCTTTCCAAGGAACTGAAGCCCAGTGCAGTATTACATCCCCTCTGGAGGCTTTTTTGGCTTCTTCCCGGTCTCCGTTTACGATAAATGCTGATTTCATTTGCTCAACGTACGTTTGATCAGGAATACTGGTTTGAAGTGCAAGGAGCTCAGTCATTTCACAAACTCGTTCGACACGCAACTTGAAAGCTTCATCAGCAGTAACGGCTACCGTGACTTTGGGATTACTTCCAATTTTCCCTCCACCTCCAACCACTTCAATGAATTCCACATCAAATTGTTCATCTTTTCCAGAACTGGGACCTCCCCTTCGATTAATGGGTATTGCTAGCACCTTCTTTATTTCTCCATGCTCGAATTCTAAACTTCCTTCAATCACTCCAGGTAAACGAGTACACGTAATACTGGGTGTGGCACGCCATTTTACTGTCAGCAACCCATCAGCTCCATCAACCCTTTCAACATCCAAATCCGCTGTGGCAACGTCATCTTTCACAATTAGTCCCTTTCTCACGAACTGAACTTCTCCAGGCTCTGCAATAAATAATTGACTTTACTAAGTAGCAACAACACATCTACACTTTATCTATTTTGTGGCGATTGAAGAAAACTTACGCTCAATGTCCATTACAACCACTTCCATGATTGACATCGCTCCCAATGCGACCCTTGGCTCATTGTTTTCTTTGGGTAAGGTCAGTTTCAAAAAGAAATTGCTGTCTTTATTCTTGTGCTTGTCCCCGATCACAGTTACCAGAATTTTTTGTTCCACAACGTATGGCTCAAATACAAACTCTTTGGTAATCGGCATGTAAGCAACATTCTTTTTAGCAGTTCCATCATAGCTATCAACCTTGCAAAATACGGTAAAATCTTCTTTCCCAAATCGCTTGACCACGACAGTAAACTGGCCGACAAATCCCGGGATGGCGACGCACGTTGCCGTGAATTCGATTATAGCTTTCTTTTTTAAAACATCAATTGTGTTTAAGATCGGATTGAGATCTCCCCGTTTTCCTGTTTCAGTTCGTTTAATGTCATTCAAAACGTCCATCACTTCCTTCAGTTTTTCATTCAGGACTGGAAATACACGTTGTCCTGCAACCAGAGCTTTGATAGCCCGAATTCTATACCAAAGAACGGTCTGGCCTTTGAACTGGATTAGTCTAAGGAATGCGAAATCCAGCAAGTTAATTATATATTAAATTCCAAAGAATGGGAAAAATGTTTTTAAGAATGGTATTTTTGATGCTGTGCATACTTGGTTGCTAATACGGTCGCAATTTCCTGATCACTCAAATCCGCTATCTTATGCATCTCATTATACAAATGTTTAATCGTGTCTTGATTAAGTTTCCCTTCCTCGTCCAACAATTTGTCCCATTCATCATCTACCAGTTGAATTTTTTCCAAATATTATTTTTGTGTTTCGACACATTTGTAAAAAAAACCTCACTTAAGAAGGGAGACTATCATATGAATACACGCGATAAAAACAGCATTTAACAAGTATTCATGGCTCGGGAGTCATAG
>JAQIWN010003576.1:0-12872 GCA_034699025.1 Entomobrya cf. arborea Gr-Col-00668
TACAATGCAACGATCTAGAATTTTGCAGATGTCATTGCAGTGCTTTTACTCCTTTTTTTACATAGAAAAAGTTTGCTTTAAAATCTAATTATTCAGAGAGTGTATGCAAGATTTTTTTCCTTCTTCAACTTTTTTTTCTCATTAGAATTCCACCAAGGAACAAAGAAGAATGAATACATTTCCAAACAGCACTAACGCCGGGTTATACACCAGCACCGTTCTTCTTCTGGAGCTGGAAACTGTTAACTCTCTCCTTCGCTGTACACACGCGACTACTCCTCTTGCTATTTTTTCATGCTGTACATATTCCTCCAATAAAGATTACTATAAAAGCGTGGCAATTCTTGTGGAAAAGAAAAGAACCAAGTCAGCAACTCTTGTCGCAGCACACAGCAAAGTCCAGAGACTACTCAATTTTTTTTCGTAAGTTATGTTATGAAAGAGAATAAAGAATAAACATGCGTACTTCCAAGAAACTAAAAAAACAATTCAACCTTTTGTTATAATTCTCTCGTACCGTACCAGTTTTTTTTATACAATTCTTGTCTTCATATCTCCTCAGTGCAATGCTTCTTTTCTGATAGCAAAATGACAAATACTCAGAGATACCACCAGTTTGTTTCCTTCCCCTGTCTACTTACTCAGGAGAGGAAAGAATTTGTCCTCACTTTTTTATTTATTCTGTCACTACCACACCATTCCACTCCATTTCACACGTCCTTGCCTTCTTTCTTCGCCACACACGACAACGACAGTTCACGCATTCACAAACATTTTTTATGGATAAAAAAATTACAAGAAAAAAAGGTGCAAAGAGGTGTGAGTTGATACGGAAATCGGTAGGATTTACAGCTCATTTGAATGATGATTGTCGATCCGGTGCTGGTGCTGCATGCCACTTCACATGGAAATCATTTCTTAGACTTGACACAGACTTGCGATTTGAATTACTCCTTTGAAGAAGGCAAATGAGGAAAAGGAGCATTTTTAATCTTTACTGTATGTGATGGTGTAATGAAAAATGTTGTTAACGCGGCGGATAATGATTATGATTTGATAAGCTTGCATTTGCATGCGTCTTCTTCAAGTCAAAAAAATCATTCCAGCAGAGTAGAACCCGAACAAGAAGTCTGAGATGCTCATGAAGCAAGAAAAGTTATAGAAACAAATTTAATGCATCAACTTTCTTCATTTCATCTTCCATTTCATGTAGTTCATATTCACAAGACGGCATGTGCGGTGGGTGATATGATATGATGTGATACAGCAGTAATAAAATTTAGATCAAGCTTATTACATAAAGTGCATAGTCCAATAAGCAGCTTTGGAAGTTCCTCCTCCACAATATTTTTGTATAAAAAGCATGTACAGTAAATATATTCATTTTTTACGAAGAGGACGAATCTTGATGATGACAAGACACGAGCTGCTGCGAGTATACCACATTATGCATAGTTCACAGCATGTCTTGGCTTTGCAATTGCAAGTAAGCATGTATTTTTTTTACTGAAAGATGTCGTAGTCAGATCTTCCACATTTTCATACCTTTATATTCATGTACAAGTACGAAGAAAACTGAAGACTGGCTTATTATTTTCATATTCTGATTACAAATATTACTATTATCAACATAGTGTGTATACTACTTTGGAATAGCTCATATTTTAATAAGTAAATGTGTGCCACTTGCTTATATCCGTGCGTATCGTAACGTAACGTAATACGTTTGTAAAAGTGTTCCTGTTCGTACACCAGTGGTGCTTAAGAGTGTTCGAAAAAGTATGTCGCCTTCGATCGACAGTTGTTTGCATACGTCCAGTAAGGATAGCGAATTATACAAGAAAAAGAGGAAGAGTTTATGGTATTGTATCAATATCAATCCATTTTGCATGAAGACTGAAGACTTGCAGATGATAGCAGTGGTAATAATACTAATGAGTAAATATTCTTCGAAGCGAAAAATATGGTGATATGATGATGTTGATGATGATAAGAATAAACAAAGTTTAGAAGAATACTCAATTTTTTATATAGGCAGTTTGGGAATGGGTACGGGTTTTTATGATGGTTGGCTTTCGAGAGTTGGTGGTTCTTCGGATGGATGGATAGAACATCAAATATAATTTATGGTGAAATAAATATTTTATTTGCAAGGAACGACTGGGGAAAAAATTGGAAACGGGAGAAAATGATGAGAAGGAAGAAAAGTAATGATAATATAGCTTATTATGATAGTCTAGCTTATTGATATAATTCTATTTAATGAAGTTTGCTTATATTTTCAGCGATATTTTTTTTTCTAGTGAATTTGAACTGAACTCGAACTCGTATGTTTGCCAACTCAAATAATAAAATATGTTCGCATGCAAACTTTTGCCTTTGGGTTTTCGAAGAGATTGTGCTGATGAAGAGTATTTTTTTATAATAAAAATGATGGATAATCACATTTTTCTACTACATTGTTTAATTGAAAGCTGTGCAAATGTAGATTAATTTTAATGAGTCAAAAATAATGTGAGGGTATGGTCTTATCAATATTCGTACGAATGTACTTGTCAAACCAAAAATAAAATCGATTCGAAGAAAAAGATTACGAGTTACATTATATTCAGTGCAACTACGTGTCAAAGAGAAAATGTAAACATTTACTTTTGTGTGTACTTGTTTATCAGGAATAGAAATTCAAAGAAATTGGTTGAATCTTATTTAATCTTTACAAGTGAAATACACAAATGAAAATGTAATTAAAATGCACACCACATTTTATTATAATTACTTTTTTATTTTTACGAATATTTGTATTTGAATCTTATTTAAAGAAGTTACTTTACTCTCTTGAAGCATCTGCATCTGCCTGTCATGGATTTTTATGTGATGGGATCGGATATAATCCTATTTTAGCCATATATCCCCATTAAATAGAGACAACCAAATATTTACACTGACGTAAGCAAAGCTGTTGATAATATTTTGTGAACAGATCAAATCTCAGTTTACTTCTTTTTCTCAAAACACTGTGTCACTCAATTAGATATTGATAATCCAAACGAATAACAGAAGGAAATCAAGTACAACCATTACTTTTGTCTGAAATCCAGTTTGTCTATGTCTCCCCATTCATCTTACTTTTTTTTACTCTCTCTCTCAAAATATCTTTGCAGCTTTTATAGTGATATCGACAAGCTAGTAATAATATGGGTAATCCAATAATATTCCAATAATGTAGCTCACTAATCTAAACAAGACACGAACTCACAACTTGATAATATATTATTCCTGTGTTTCTCTTTCAGCTGCTTCAGCAACTAATTCATTGTACCCCATAATAAAAATCCAATATCTATAACAAATTCCCTAGCACTCACAAAAATACTCGTATAATGTATAACATAATCAGTTTGATTTGATCAATGAGCCGTTGTGACTCAGTGGTATTCATGGAACGCTGAAAAAGTAAGTATTTTGTGGTGTGTTGACATACAAAACGACAAACAAATCTCAAAAGAAAGAAATGTGTCTCTGTTTGCTTTTTCATCAGAAAAAAATACATCTTTGATATACGTACGCACAATATTTTTTTTTATAGAAGTGCTGACTTGACTGGACTGAATTGAATGTTATTCTCTCGAGGAAAAAAGAGAGAGGAGTAAATAAAAATCGAAAGTTAGTTTATGTTTTTTTCTTTACTGTAACATGAAAATGAGAACTAAAAGATATTATGTACCAGAGAGAGACCAGCCCAGATTAGGTATAGAAGTGAATGTGAAAATGAGCAATGCTCATGAAAAGAACTAGGAAATGTCTGAAAATATGAGAGATGAAAATCTATTTTGATTTTCAGAGATAACCCAACTCACAAAATCCAGTTAGCTTATGCACGAGTCTAAATATAATTTTTGTATTGCTGCGCTGGACAAAGCAATGGACAATGCATAATGCACATTCTTTGAACAATATTTTGATGACCAATTTTTATTGTGCATTGCTTTGGGTTCCCAGCCGCAGCCACGCAAAGTTTTGATCCCTCGTATTACCCTGCCCCTGCCCTCTACACACGCACAACAGATTTGTCATCAAAATCAAAACAGTGAAAATAACATGTACTATGTACTATATGCTATATACTATATGGAATATGCATATCCAGAAAAAAATATATATCAATTTTTCTATTTATTCCACAATTTTCCACATTATTAACTTCCTCCATTCCATCGACCTTTGGCTTTTTCTTTCCACAAAATTATATTTATGTTTTTATTCTCTCACATCATCATCAGTAACTCACCACCCAAGTAATATACCAATAAAAAACTGCTGACTTGTATCATCTTCGTCATCAGCAGTCCACAGTCCCAAACTTGACTCTGTAAGAAATAAATCACAACGAAGAAGAGTGGAAGCTTACTTTTATATGAGGGCAAAATCTTAAAAGAAAGTGATCATATCAGATCACGTCTTCCTCTTTGCATATGTATTATGCATATGGATTTTACTTATTTTCAATATCCGCCTTGCTAGACAGAAGACGCAGTTCTTTCCTTTTGCTGACATTCTTATTCATCTTATCATTCGTTGCTTTTGGTTTGTTGCCCTCTTTGCGTCCTCTTGCCTTCCTGATGGCTTTTGCTGATTATTTGTGTGTGGCAATGGCAATAATCATAATGGATAAAAAAGTATTTTGAAAAGGAGGAGGTACGTACACACTACTCTCGTAAGACATAATTGCGTTCTTACTGTAATGTAGTGACTCTTAAGAGGATATAATTTTTTCTTTCATGTTGTGTTACATGTGTTAGCGATCACAATTGTCATTTTTAACAAAGAAAATGTGGACGTGAAGAAAAAAACAGAGCAAAAAATACACACAATTGAATATAAATGGAACTAGGAAATTGGGATAAAGCTTTTTTTCTTTGAGAGTTGAGATCTGCTGATTTTGTTTCTTTTCTTTTTAAGTTTACTCAATCATTATAATTTTTTAGGAGGATCATTCCATCTAAAGGAATGATGATGAGTTGTTTGTTGTTGATGTTGTTTTGAAAACCAAACCACAACCACAACATAAAAAAGTTGTAGATGGTGATCAGTAGTATTACTATTTGGAATGCATAGTTGAAATTGTTTTGAGAACGGAAAACAAGGGACCTCTTTCATCCAGACAATTCACTCCTTTTCCATCTCATCTTTGAATCGAGTTGGTTGAGAAGACTGCCTCCTGGCACAAAGCCCATACTATCGTATTTTTGCTATAATCCAATAAAATATATATAAGAAATACAATACAAAAGGATTAAAGTGCGTTTACGCAGGATTTCGCAATGATCAAAATATTTCATTAAATCTTTTAGTCGTGGTGCGTGTGTAATACTTTTGCATAAATAAAAAATGAGAGCAGCCTCTTTCGTTCCATAATGTCTATTTATCCTGCTCCACGGTTTTCTTATTGTAAATTGCATTTTTTTTTCTTATCCGATGGACCACAGGAAATAAGAAATGGATGCCCGCCCATTATGACTCTTGTCAGCTAAAAATGTGGAGAGATTTATCAGCAGAGCGAAAGTAAAGAGTGTACAGGAAACAGCAGTATATGTACCAATATACCCCAATCATCCTTCCCAATCTCCCTAACTATTTTGCTAACTTTTCAATTACTTGTTCCATTCCACTTTGACTTGCAAGGAAAATTCCAATTTTCTTACAAGTCGTACAGTAAATTAGTTACGTCACTTATGAGCCAATTTGATCTTTTGGGAGGCTCAGATTTCTTATGTCAAAAAGATGCCTTTGAAACTTATTGAGTATTTTTGTTTGGTGGCTTAACTGCAAAATAATGTGTGGAAGTGTGACATAAGATGAAAAAAAATGAAATTGTTCCAACCTCAAGCGAGAACAGCAATAGCAAAAAAATCTTGTTTGGTGGTATGGCAGGACTGTGAGTAACGCGTGTGGTTCCATACCGGATTTTGGTTGACGTGAAGGAATGGAGTGAGATCACCTATTTTCATTTCAGTCAACAAAGAAACAAGTCATAAGGGAAAGAGAGAGACAGTTCAGAAGATGAAAAAAAGATAATGAGATAAGAAATGTTAAAAAAGAAGGAAAAAGTTGTCAGCTCATTATGGTCCATATCAGCAGATGGAAACATTCCCATCACTTATTTTTTTGTACTTTGAGATTTTCAACTGACTTGCCAATTTATTTTACACGAGTGGAGTCATTTACACTTTTCCAAAGAAAAATAAGTTACAACTATTCAAACTTCCAAACCAATGCAATAAGAAATGATTTATATATTCCCTTTGCTTATGTTTCGCTTCCTAATCGACATTTTACGCTTCCTCCTCCTTTCATCTTCTTCTTCCTCATCTTCTTCCTCTTCGTCTTCGAGATGATCTTGAGGACATGGTTTTGGCAATTCTGACGTGTCCATTTTATCCATTTTCTCTAGATCCACATTTCGTAATAGCTGGACGTAGCCAAAATTGTGATTAAACCTTGTGCAGTAAATGGCCAAATAGTCGTAATTCGTGAAATTCATTCCTTTTGGGAGTGTCAGCACAACATCCTCATTTCTGTATCGCTGAAGTCGTTTACAACTTAACAAAAAATACGATTTTTTATTAAAGTATTAAACAATTTAGAATTTATTTAAAATTTTGATTTTAAGTTGTCATTTTTTACCTTCCATTTTCATCCGGAATGATGGTTCCTACAAGTTCTGCAAATTCTTCATTGTACGGCTCATCCTCTTGTCCAACCATAAACCAAACTGCAGGTCCTTCCCCAGTGTAGTCCAGCCTTTTTATTTTTAGTTTATTGGGACTCATTAAACTGACCATTCCTGACCTTACCCCATTAAATCCCCATGATTCCATTCCCCCTAGTCTCACCTCTGCTAAAGCAAAATATGGAAATTCTAATATAAATATTAAGCATACTGGTAGCAGCCGACTGAGATAGCCTTTTACTGAAAGTTTTCTAAACTTCATTTTGTGTATTTTTTGTACGTCTTGTTTTCACAGCTCACCCACAACACTACTGAACAGAGCCTACTCTACCTAGTTTTCACGCAGCATAACTCTCAATCTTTGCATCATAAATTCTAGCATGCTGCAAAAATATATATTACTTCGTTATCAATTAATTATGAGAAAAAATTATGCGCAACTTTCACCAACTTAGTGAGCACATAGAGACAATTTTACTATAAATCAGAGAGCATTTAGGTCAACATGCATAGATTAACTTCAATAAGCTATCATCTCTCTCTCATCAGAGTTTTTTTCTTTGAACCGTGAGACATCAAAACGCTTCTTTCGTATCAATTTAGTGGAATATATTCCATGTAATCTTGAACGCATCTTACCCTACTGCATCTACTTCTAGTCAAAGTCAATTAGGACATGCATTTAAAATTATAGTCACCTTCATTTAACAATAACAGTAATCAAAGCACTTTTTTTCTTTAATTAAATATTTCGTGCGTAATATTTTCTAGCTTATAAAGACACTGAACAAAGTTCAAGCATAATTTCAAGTGATGATCATGATTTTAAGAAAATAAAGTTTGATAACTCCATTTTAGCATGCATTTTTTTATAAACTAATGGATATCACTCCCATTTTATTTTATTTTTCATTTACATCAAAATTATTTTGTACAACAAAGCAACAAATAACAAATTTTAAAACAAAGTTTACAAAATACCTCTTCTCCTTCAATACTTGCTACCCTTCTTCCTTCGCCTTCTCCTATTTTCACAATTACGCCCACAGTTCTCCCCCCTCGCCTCTGGTTCCTGATCACATTCCACCAAAGGAGTTGGTGTACTTGCTGGTGCAATCGGTAAAGCTGCTGTGCTATTAAACTGGTACGTTTGTGCTTCCTGAGGAATTCTTACATAGCCAAAATTATGACTAAAACGAATACAGTAGACTGTAAAGTAGTCATAATCAGTGAACTTCATGTCACCCGGCAAAGTGAGCATAATATCTTCTCCTTTGTATTCCCCAAGACGTTCACAACTGCAAAAAAAAATGCACATTTAGTCATGTCACCTTCTATTCTAAAAAAATCAAACAATATCTTATTTTTTCTTACTTTCCTTCCTCATCAGGAATGATAACTCCATCCAGATTAGCAAACTCCTCAGCAAAATCATCCTCATATTTGCCAACCATAAACCATGCAGCAGGTCCGTCCCCATTATACTCAAACTTCCTAATCATTAAATGCTTAGGACTCATAATAGTAATCATGTCACTGTCCACGTCATTAAAATTATCCCATGTCTCCAATTTCCCCAAATCCATTTGCCCATAATTAAATGGCACTACTGCCAGCAGCAGTACAACCACACCAATAACTGCCACCGGCGACGCCACAGGAAAACCTTTCATTTTTTTATCTCAGAAACAAACACCAAACAAATCAACCTTCCTTCTTCCGTTGTCCAGTCACTACCACACTCGTTCTCCTGTCAATAGCACGGCTACCTGTCAAATAAATCTGATTGAACTCAATTTTATTCATCCGTTCTACTGATTTATTAAATTAGCCCATTAATTTACATACAATACTACCATTTTAGCACGAGTCCGTCCTGCTAACTTTAGGAAAGTTCTAGACAAATATGTTATGATGTCTCTCCACAACTCATCATCTAGATTACCTAATTAACCTACTTTGTCTACATCGTCATTCATTACGGTCACGTCCCGCGCATAACTAAAAACAAAAACAATTTTCGTTTTCACGTACAAGCCGGCATTACAAAAATATGTGTACCTACTTTTTATACAGCAATAATCATAAAACCCATCAAGCTTTCCTTCCAGGTACACAAAAACACAAACAATGCTTACAACGCAACGAAAAGTGCTAAAAAAAATTGTGATCCGTCATATCCCGCTGACTTGCAATATCAGTTACATTTCTGACAATACAATAATTTCATAAGCTTTTATCATACCATCCAAAAAAAGATATATTCAAAAGAAATCCCTTTTTCATACTTATCCATTAACAAATCAAGATCAAATTACACTATACAACAGTGATAGTCATCCCTTTTTCCTCTTGACCTGCAATATGGCTTCATACAATGCTCTTTTTAATGAAATCATACTATGATGACGGGGATTTAAAAGTTATGAGCATCACATTATTTTCATGGCTCAACCATAATACGATATTATTTTGCAGCAAGGAGATCCCTTTTGTTTCATCTCTTCATCTCTGGAAAAACATATCAATATAAAAATATAAAACAGCTTTAGCAGATGAGTCGACAAGAAAAGAGTGGAATGATATCTTTTCTACTCTCTGACTGATCATCACTCGGAAAAAGGACAAGATCAACATGATATGATATTATGATCTGTACTGGTATGATTTGATCTGATCTTGTTTGGAAGCCCTTTTTCCTTTTAAAAAGGCATTTTATTATTTACCATCATCACGATGATCAAGATAATGGCTATAATTGGCGTGTTTACTACTGTACGTCGACTTTGGCTGGTAGTATCAATTACATGCAATCTGCATCATTGGCTTCTCACCATCTGCTTTCATCATTATTGCATTATTACGTTATTTAGTCAAAGATTTCAGTTTCAGAGACTGATACTGAAAGAGAAAAGTTTAAACAAGCCAGAAGGGTCGTCGTCGTCATCATCATTGCCGTTGTATGTGTACGATCTCTGAACTGATCTGCGAGTCTGAGGCATCATCGGCCGGTAGAGATCATCAATCCTGCCTGTCCATGACAAATCCATTTAGGTATGCTTCTCTGAACCTGAGTTGAGTCGCTTGCGAGCAACATAGCAGAAAAAAGTATAAAGAAGGGTAGTACCCTTGTTGTGATCACATTTTTATTGCTATTTCCTACATAACTTGTAATGCAACATGATAATGGGTGTTGTGTTGGTGGCTGATGGACTGCTAGACTACTGGGAGACACAGACAACTGATGATGGAAAACTGATGCTGCTCCTTTTTTCTTTTTCATTCAGATTTTCATTTCATTTGTAAAAAATCGTGAAAAGCAGTGATAACTGAAAGTGAGCTGAGTCTTATAACGATACTCTTTGCTCATCAGTGGTCGTTCGGTATCATCATCCATTTTATATTCCATAATCATCATTGATAATGTGATGCTTATTATTATGGAATAAGTGGAGGAGAATTTTTGGGATGATGATGGTAATGAGGTATGGCAGCTTTTTCGGTGCTTGAGATGAGAAGCCCTTTTCAGTGAAATGTATCTATTTCATTTATTATAAGGCCAACTTCAAAAAAAATATAAAAGAAGTGAAAAAAGTGGAATACGAAAAGAGCATCCAACATCAGTTGTCGGTGGTTTAGAGCACTCAAATGGTGATGAGACTGCACACTTACTGTATTCTTTTCATTTTCATTGAACTGATTGATGCACCGTGCAAAATTAACGTGGAATCAGAGGAATAAAGTAATATGCTCAGTTTTATAGTTTATTCTAAAAAAAATGGTTTTTGGGTTTTGTTTAAAAATTCAAACTATTTTATTTTAATTTTATTTTGCTCGATTTCCACCCGAAAAACTAAAAGTGGACATGTCCATTCATGATTACTGCACCAATTCATAAAAAAATGCAAACTTGCATAAGAAAAAAATAAACAGATGCAATAAGGACATAAATTATAGCCAAATTTCTAGAAAACGTAACACGCTTATTATCAGTGCTGAGTGGTAAAAGTACAAACGAAACTTTGAAATAAAAAAAAAAGAAAACGCAATGAATTAAATTTTCCAGCTTCTGCATTTTGTTGAGTCATATTTTATCTGACAAATGTACATGAAGCCATGTGCGCCTGCAATGTAAGATATATTAAAAGAGTTTGTACGGATAGACTATTTAAGCTGGATGAGTGAGAAATGAGATAATCTCTTTGTTAAAAATGATCTTTTGCATTTAATGAAACGGTAATGATGAGCGTGACGCAATATATTTTATATCGATGAATATTTTTACTTCTTGTATAAAAAGGGATAATAAATGCACAATGTTACATGCTGTATATAATCAATGTATTATGTAAGTAGACAAATAGTTTTATTTTTATTACTCAGTCGAGGATCTACTAATAACGTTTCTCTGCTGAAAAAAATTACTTGTCAATTTACCACACTTGACCAAAAATTATGGAAAAGATAAAATGAGTTACAAATGTTCAGAATATGGTATCTTGGGTTAGAGTCCTGGATGTTTTCACGGTAAAGAAATTATTAGAGCTGAAAACAATAATAGAATTGCATAGAAAATATATTACCACATTTTTTTCTAAACTTTTTTTTTTTATCGAATAGTCATTTGTTGTAAAAAAAGAGTCAAACGGTAATTTGTGCGGTTGAAATTTATTGCATGTTCTTTTTTCAGCGTTCGATTCCCAATCCCAAAAAAATATAACAATGGTAGATGTTTTGGGGTTTACACGCAACAATATTGTATGAATTATAAGCAGGCATCCCAAATTAGCTACAGTGAGAACAAACACTTTGACAAAAAGCCAAAGGACAAGAAGTGAGTTTACCGAAACTTTGATTTACATCCGATGTAGTACCAGGAATGAATATTGGCAAGTTAGGCAAAATTAATTTTTAAATTACTTGTTTGGTATTATTACTGTAGCTCTAATTTTTTGTTCTAGCTATAGGAATATGGGAATCTAATGGTAGCGTAAGTATATATTATTATATGATATTTTTTAATTTTGTAAACTTAATTGAATAATAAAGCCATTAATTCAGCATAAAATATTTATAAATTTAATTGTAACGAGAAAGTACAAATGTAAGTGTAAGTTTAACTCATTCAAGTATTCAAAAACAACGTAAAAGATTCAGAATTTCTGACTCAGAAGCATGATGATATATTATATAAGCCTTATATTATAAGGGAGCCTTGTTGAGAAGCTACTTATGTTTCTTTGGACTAGGACTTTTCTTGTGGAAAGAAATCATTCTGTGCTTGTGGCAGTTAGAACGTAACGAAGGGTGCTGATCGACTGATGAATAATTTTCTCTCACAGCAGGAGGTAAAGCATAAACTTAACCCTAAACTCACTTCTCAACAGAGCACTTCAAGTTTATTCATAAGTTGTTATAAACTATGATGTTACACTTTAAACTTACATATATTCCCAATACTCATATATAGCCTACATGTGTATAAGCTTATTCTTCTGTTACGTAATACCTTCAAATATATCGCTTGCTTAGTTGTTAGATTCTTTCTCATAAATCTGCGCTCACTCCCGTCACTCAAGCTCATTCTGATGATGTGATAAAGCTTATTATCTGCCTTGCTACATTTTATCAATGAACATCCAACCGGAAAACGAGATTCAGATTATAGCTTAAGTGATAATCTAATACCTGTTAGCATCTTATAAAATCCTCTTCGGTTTATTTTTTGCCCTTTGGCTCCAATTCATCTTCGTCGTTTCTCATAAACCATCATCAACCCTTGCATTTGACTGACATATGCCTTGCTTGTATATTTGCAAGTGAAATTCCAATCCAATCCACAAATAATTTTTTCTCCATTCCGAATAAATAATTTCCATTAATATTAATAGTCACCCAGTAGAAATGAGTAAATTGAAGAATTATGATATGATGATTGCTCTCATTTATCATTACTTTACATATTTTCTCCCCCAAACACTTTTCCCTTTGATTTTTGATTCTAACTCAAAAGTTAAACGAAAATGTAAATTAATTGTGTGTACATTATACGTCCAAGTAATCCATCCAAACCACCTTCACAAAATCAAATGTCATTTTCTCTTGGGCGATGAAAAATTGTGTTGAATTGTTAATTAGTTAT
>JAQIWN010003577.1:0-12867 GCA_034699025.1 Entomobrya cf. arborea Gr-Col-00668
GATATACTTTTCTTCAGTGCAAAATCTCCAGCCTCTGCATCATAGCGCATTGCACAAGCACCCTTTACTGGACGAATGCATATTTGATAGTTTTGTGCGTTAAGATATCTGTAACCTTCATAATTGAAAGACTTAATGGTTCCTGTTTCTGTAAGAAAATACTGTGTGCATCCTTCAGGAGCTAAAAGAGAATTTTAGTTAATAGTTAGTTAGTCAACATCAAAAATAGAATTAATCTTAAATCTAATCATTCTACCTTTTAGAACGTTAAATGAAGAGCAGTCAATTTGAGTTAGCCAGACACCAAAGCGATACGGTCTTCCACGAACAACAGTCACCAAATTGAAGTCGATTACAGTAACATTGTTATACCATGGTTCCAAGTGCAGATAGACTGAAAACATAAATACGATTCTAGTTTAGTTGCATTGAATATGTCTCCTTGAAATAGTAATCATTCATCTTTAATGTACGTACAATGTTGATCATTGTTAATGCCACAAAGTGGAGGTAGACCAGTCGGCCAAATATCTCCTTGGACTATAAAAAACTGTGAAAGGCATTCCCCTCGAACCGGGTCCATGAGCTCCGTGTCAACAAAATCCACCCTTATCTGAAATTAATTAGGATTACAGTTAAAAAGAAATGTTAATGGTACCTCATTTTGATGTTTCCTTACTTGACATGTATGTTGACTGGTGATAACCATTCGAAATTTGCAATCCCCAGCTAGCGTATCATCATTTGGATAGTTGGAGTTCACAAAATTGACAACCATATCTCGACCCACTTCACCACATCTATGCACTGTACAATAATTTGGAAACTTTTGTCAAAACTAGAAACCAATCATTAACAGAATTGATTTGACTCACTAACCTTTCGGAGATGGTATTTGTCTTGCTGTCCTTTGAAAATGATTTCTCAGATCGGGTGGCACAGAAAGCATTTCATGTCTAATCGCAAAAATATATTTAACTGTGGCGAGGATAAATAGCGTGTACATACCGTGGGAGCAAAATTTTCCACACATTTTTGGCACCTTTTCAATGAACCGGGTAACAGAGATTATCTAATTTCTTTAATTTAAAGATGATCTATTAATAAGTAGTGTTACATGAAACATGTTCCGATTGTGAAATGTTCTTGTAGCCATTCTAATCATCATGGTAAAATTTCAAGTTCATGGACTCGGATGGATGGGTACTTGCACTCATGCAAACTCTTCACTGCACAGACAGAAAAAAAGTGTGACAGAGGGTATATTCTTAGAACAAAGATGACGAATTTGCAACAAAATGTACTTAATGTACTAAACTTCAACAATGAAGTGAATGAACCTCTGTGTGGGTTACCCGTTCAATGGATTTTACAAGAAAAAGTTGGCACTATCATGATGGCAACTATAAAGTGCGTACAGGCGCACTAAACCAAGTAAAAACTGGGATGTAGTAACAAACAAATAAACAAAAGAAAATTTCTGCACAAAATGTCTATTGTTAGACTAGAAGTATTCTCTTTACTCTTTGTCATTTTTCCACTTGGTGAACACTGATCGAAATCTTCACATAGCATCACCATAAATCACCAACCAACCCTACTTACCTGTAATGCAATCATACCATATCACCATGGGAATGGAAATTCAGTAAAATACCAGCTTACACGGTATGGCACGAAAAGGACCTTTAAACTTTGATAATATCATCACATCATTTTCATGGTCTTTGTTTTTTATACCTCGAATGTATCGACAACATTATTGTTCACCAAAAAAAATATGTTATTCAGATGAAGCTCAAACCAGAAAAAAATACATAAAGAACCGTTGCAAAAGTACATAAATGGACCGGCGTACCTGAACCTTTAAACGGAAGCTAGAAAATTCGACAGTAAACGTACCCATTTTTATTGCTTTAACTACGTGCTTCACTAACCGCAGCATCCTTTCTTTTTTGAATGTTTAACCAATTTCTGAATTGATAGGGTAAAATAGAGCAATGACAGACTTTACAGCTTTAGTCACCTATATATGCACTAATGCATAATACATAAAATCACTTTCGCAGAACATTGTAAAACTTGAGGGCTTTATTATTCAATCAAAACTGGGCCAGTTTCTGTATACTCACTCGTGTGATTTAAACTGTTTTGTCTCAAAATCCTAAATTTTGCAGCTGTTAAATTTTAAAAAAACGGCAAAGAATCATGAGTACCAGATGCAGGTGCATTTACAAATTAATGATATTGTGTCGGAATCATCCTGATTTTGTTACTTTTTTCATGTTAGATTGTACTGTACTTGATCATAATATATCCGAGAAAAGAATCTATACTGCATTAAACTGCTAGCAAACATGGATCTTAATTAGAATAAATTCGAAAAATAGTTACGTGATAAATTTTATGCAATCTTAAGACACGAAACATGCAAAATTGTACGATCTTGGCAGGATTCGAACCTGCAATCTTCTGATCCGTAGTCAGACGCGTTATCCGTTGCGCCACAAGACCTCAAGTTGATATATGTGGGTCAATAAAGTTTTCTTTATTGATCCGGCGTTCGGGAGGCGAAAGGATTGAGTTGATAACCAGTTTCTGTAGATGGTGTGCGTGAAGTCAGGGTAGAGATCGAACAAGACGATGATGTAGCGTTGTCGTGGTACTTTGCTTGGTTGTCATGAATTTCTTTGCACAACTACAACCTACAACTCATGTATATGATTTTTTTCTATTTACTTATTGGGGATTCCCTAACTTAATTTTTTTCTGGCTAAAATTAATCATTACCTACTTATTTAATAAAACAATCCTCGAATTTCATTACTTGATAAATATTTTTGATGTGGCTGTGTGCGTACGCCAGCCCTTCCTTTTCGCCGCTGGTCGTGTTACCTTTTTCTTTCAAATAGTGATTTCACTGCACTACTATCTGAAAATTCTTTTGCTTTGACCTCCTAGTATATTATTATGAAAGCACGCAATATAATAATTTGCACATTACTTTGCAACTATTTGGCTAGACGAGTTATTGGCCTTTGCGTTCCATGTTATCTAGATTAAAAAATAAATGAAATTCCCTAACGTTACCAAAATATCCAATGCAACAAAAAAATCACTTATTTAAGTATTATATGAATAATCATAACTTTATTTATGTAGCGTTACCTTGGGCCGTAACGACGGAAATTAGTGAATACTTGGAAATGCATGGTGCTAAAAATAGGTAGTATAGTTTACAAATTATGAAGACCAGGTAACACGAATGTATTTACACTAAAAATATGGAGAGTCAAAAAAATGGCAAAGTAACTTTTATTTTAAAAAAAAAACTTTTCAAGCGTTTCACATCCATAATGCATTTCGAAATGCTGTTTATGCTTAACCTTAAATATAGTTTGTTTTATATAATGAGTATAATTTATGTACAGCTAAATATTATTAGTATTTGTGAGTTTATATTTTATTGTAGTAACTTATAAATACGAGTAAATTCAAGGAATATTGTTGAATTTGAATCTATTAACGGTTTGATGACACTTATCCCTTTTAAGTTTTATCTGACAGCCGAATATTATAAGAGACATGCATTAATAACTTGACTAATTTTGTGCCCAATTTTATAAATATTGTGTTAGTGATATCTTAACATTTACTTGTTGTATCACGCGACAACATTTAAATTTAACTTTTAAGTATATTGAAACTAGGGCGGAGAAACTGTTTCGTTACTAAAACAAGCACAAGACTAGAATACAAGTAAATATTTTGACTGGTTTTATGGCAATTATCATACAAAGTGATTAGCTTACATTAATATTTAGCAGATCTTACATTCATGTTTTATATTAGAATATATATTTATATTGCTTAATTTATAACTCGTAGATCACAAATTTTTTTATACCACAATGTTGCGCGATTTATCTATACGAAAGTACGGAAACGCTATAGATTCTTAATTAAAAGTCCTTTAATTTGATTGATTTTTCTTTTTAATTTTAGTATCATTGTCAATATGGTGGTCAAGGAGATACAGGCAGTGGTTCTTGCGAAACAGTGGATATTTTTTTACGATTAATGAGGGATTTTCACAAAATAGCTTTTTATTATGAGATACTGGGCACAATTTACTTTCAATTATTCGAAAGTTTTACAATTAGATTGAATATGGTTTAAATTACAATTCCTACATTTTGTTATACGCAGATAATAATCAAACCGATAATCAAAATTGACTTATAACTTTTTATTTTGCGGTATTTATCGACTTTCGAGTATATTATAAAATCGTGACAACATTATATTTGTGGTTTGGATGATTTGTAGGTAAAATTACACTGATGACTCATATATGATAATTTGAATTAATCGAGGCTCATCCGACTCAACCATGTCGATATCGAAGCCATCTTCGTTTTCCCATATCTTTTTCCACATGGAGCCTTCTCGTTTCATCCCTTTGGAACTTATAGCCATCGCTCTTCTGAGCTCTTTGAGATCCCGAAGTACGTTCACATCTAAATTGACGTTATCTCCGTATCTGAAAATGCATAATGTATTTATGATCATGGTAACTTTTTACACTAGGACACATGTTAATTAATTAAATTTGACTTACTTTTTCAGGCTTTCAGCCAAAGGCCCAGATAATGAGTGCAACCTCGTTGATAACTCGCGCATCCTCTTCCACGAATCAGCATACTGACTTCTTACAAGCTCGATTGCAGTTGAGGTTAGCGCTAGTCCGATCATGATATAAATCATACACGGTAGCATGAAAGATTTCTTTTCTGTAATTTGCAAGAATAAACCAGTGGTCCGTCTTTAAGATAAACCTCTTATTAAAAAGCAATTAGGTTGTCATATTTTTTCTCAAACATGTACGTAGGTAAAACAAAAGACTTAAGTAATTAATATACCGGGACAAAAAAGCTTTAAAAATCTGATTCTGATTGTCCTTGCGATAAAAAGTGACATTGTCGGGACTAATAACGTAATTCAGTAATAAATTCACACATATGCATACATGCTTTTTTTCTCCTCCTCTTTGAAATTAAGAATGAGAAAATGAAAAAATCGATTTTTAAAAAGATCTCAGCTACATCATTTTAGCTTAAAATTCAAGATAAAAAGCCTACTTCATCTATGTCAAGGTGTCGGGTTAAAACTAACCATTAGAGCTAAAAGTTGACAGGGCAAACTAGCTACATACTACCGCTAAACGTAATTTATTTGCTGACAAAATTGCAGTTTTACAGAAACAAAGCATGCAGAAAAATGGAACTAAAACAAATGTGGGAATATTATGATGTATGAATTCTTGTTTAGAAAAAAATATTGTACATAATTTATATCAAAGCGTAGCAGCAGCAATGAACACCGCCTTTTCTTATTATTTTTGCAAGTGTAGCCTATTTTTCACAGCATATTTTTTTCATTTTGTTGAGTTGTTTCACGAAAGCGTGGTAATAAAGTCTTGCTACGACATATATGTAATGTTGGATACAAAACTGCAACCGAAATTGCAACAGGAGGGTGGTGGTGGGTAGTAATAACAGTTTGTCAAAAGAAAGAAATAACTTACCGGGAACAATATCACCAAGTCCGATGGTGGTCATGGTTATAAAGCAAAAGTAGAAAGAATCGAAAAATTTCCAACCTTCACCAAGCGAGAAAATGTAGCCACCGGCAGATATATATAAAATGAGCACCATAAGTGCAGCACCGACTGTTGCAGATTTTCCTATGAACGCCATGAATCGTCAAACAGCACAATAGGGACAGATGATGAGGACAGTTTTGAAAAGTAAAGTATAAGAAAAATGAATTAGTTTCCAGGATAAAGTTGTTCTAATAAATAAATCTACTTTTAACACATACATTACATATTACAAATATAAACATTTAGAATAAATCTACCTTAAAACTTACTGTTACTACGATCAAACTACATATTATACATACATTAGAGGTACAGATTACAGATATAAATCATTCAAATATATATACATTATATAAAAATTCAAGATTGCACTCTACAAGAAAGTAGCTAGTTAAGTTTTTGTAATTAAAGAACATTGAATGAATGATGACTTAGCATGCATCAATCTTGCATTTTAGAAATAGTAACTGTAAAGAAAGCTAATAATACAGATTACATGAAATTACTTACACAATAGCATATGATATTTTTATGACGATAATGTAATTTTAAATCTCAAGGAAGTAAGTAAAACGAATTAGCGAAATACAGAGTTCATATGATTCCAACATTTTTGATACAGGATAATTACTCAGCTCAATCACAGTAGCGAGATCAGAGCGTAAAACATTAATAAAAAGAAAGCAAATGCACTACGAAATTTGAACAATTAAGTTTAAGGTATGCTGAATGGAAATAATCATATCATCAAAAAATAATAGCCAGCATAGCTTTGTTTTGAAATAATAGTGAAAACTTCCCGTTTCTGTGTACGTTTTAATTTTGAAAAAAATAAAGTTTTGTATACTGCATAATAATAGCAGTTACGTTTATGCACAAAATTAAGGAAAGAAAATCTACATTTAAAGTGCCAATCTTTTTGTCATTTTTTCATGGCGGTATAAACGAAAGTAATTCAAAGTAGTAAGACGCAGTTTGTTTTCTACAAAGGCAATATACATACATAATGGCGACAATAAATGCAACAGCGAGTATAGTTTTACTGGAACACTTACAAAAATTCTATAAAACCACATAGAAAAAAATACATTTACATTCAGTATATACTTTTATATAGTATTACAAATATAGCATGACAGCGATATAGCGTTTTGCGACGAAAAAAATACAGAAATGAAAATAAAGTTCTTAGTAGTAATGTTCCGTCTAGCTTACAATTGCTTGTTGAGATTGAAAACCGAGAAAATTGGCCGATGTAAACAATTGCCTTGCTTTGCTCATTCCTTTCCTTTGATTTTCTTCCACCTAATTGACTGTACTTTACACTGCACTCTTTTACGCGTACGTAGTAAAAACGAAAATTGCAAGATACAGTAAAGTTTGACTGAATGAAAACGTTTTGGAATTTTTGTTGAAAATTGGTAGCAAGATCTGAATTTGCTTTCACTCAAGAAACATGTGAAACATACAAACATGTACAGAAACCATGGCCCTGATACTCACGCATTAAATAATATGAATACTTGGATATTTTATTGCACACTGTAAACCCCTTTTTTGCAACACTTTCGACTGTGCTTGTAATATTTCCTTGACAACAGTGGCCAATTTTTATTAGACCCTTGCACTTGACCTATAAATACAGCCTGGATTTTTTTTATAGAAGATTACTCAGATTTTACTAGTTGTTTATATACCTACACAAGCTATGAGTACGGACATAACATTCCATTATTCAGCGTCTTTGCTGTTTCTTAGGGGACTGAAGTTGTTGCATTTGATATACCTTAGACAATATGTATTCGCATAAATTATTAAAATACAAGTGAGATATTTTGCATAACGAATCCTTTGATGTAAATATCCTTGAACTGATATCTCCTCTCAACATTTTACATAGTTTATAAGCTTCATAACATCGTTGTTTCTGTTTTCCAAAATTTTGTTGATTGTTTGCCTCTCAAATACAATTTTTGAGACGAGTGAGGTTATAACCGAATAAACCATGTATACTTAAGATACGAAACCACAGATTTCCATGTTTTCTTGGATATGTATAACCTATCAGTTTCGTTTTTCCTCTTGGCTTTATATTTTGAGTGCTTAATAATTGCTATCATTTTACGAATTTCAACACTTGCTTTTATGTAGGAGAACTTATGATATATTTACATCATGTCGAATAAATGTTAAACGTGAGTATAAAAGGTAAAAATAGAAACTAAAAATAAAAAATAGAAAGCAGCAGCGCGTAACATGCTGAAAGTTCATACCAAATTTTTTACTTAGTTTGGAAGACTTAGTGGTGAGTTTTTTCGGAAAATGCTTCCGGAGACTTTTGTATGACGAAGATACTCCAGAGGCCAGCAGTTTACCCACATCTGCGATTACGGTAAGGGTAAATGGGATTCCAATCAAGGCGAAACATATGCAAAATACACGTCCCCAGTAAGTTCGAGGTGCCATGTTCCCGTAACCTGTAAACGTAAAGAAAAAAACGAGATTTTTTTTAGAAAAAACAAACATGTGTCAAAAGTAGACTAAGAAAGTGCTATTAGGCTGTTGTTTTAGCGTGTAAACTTCTTTTCTCGTTGGCACATTGGAATATTTTCACACATGTTTCCCAGTAAAGTAAACGAAGTTTATCATACATTTTAGACATGCTTATAACATGCTTGAAAGTTTGAAAATTAAAGTAATGAATATAGGACACGACAAACACTATCACGCATTTTAATCAGTTTATCACAGTTAGCCAGACTTCATCAAGCATATAACAACATATATACTTAATGCTCAAGTACAGCTTTACATGTTTTCAGGAAAAAAACGTATCATAATTTATACATGCATGAATTATTGGTCTACGTCGTCACTCAGATTATCACAAGAGTTATTTCTCTTTTCATATTACCAGTGATTTATAAAAAAAACTGTAATAATGCATACTTATATTATAAATCTATACACCATCAACCGCACTACACATTATAATTCATCTTGCTTAAAACGAGATAAAGACGCACCAATCGTGGAAACCATTATTGGATTAAAGAAAAGCATAAAACTGCCGTTTTTGTGAATGGGGCTGGGTGAAAACAAGAATAAAACACTTCTGGCACAAAGAAATGAGTCTAAGAAAATGAGTCCCTCCAGACTTCACGCTGCAGATGAAATTATGCATAACAAGTAGTAGTAGCCTACAAAAACCATTCTCCTGCTGCGTTGCAAATGCTGAATGCAAACCTACTTTGCTGGGCGACATAAACAGTAAAAAAATAGAAAGCGCAAGAAATTGTCTTAATCTTACAACCAAACCGAAAATAAGAGAAAAAGGAAACAAGAAAGCTTTACTGCAATGCATATTTGAGCTTTGTGTGTCCATTATCTTACACACAATGTAATATGTTTGTGTGTGGCATAGCACAATAGTCGCTGTAAACATAATCATAACCACAAAAAGGAAATTGTTGGAAAAAACATTATTAAGTCATTCATTCAGACGCACAAAAAAAGAAAGAAAGATGAAGTGTTAACCAAGTGTTGCCATTAGTAGCGGCGTAGGAAAGAGGTACTGTATAAACAAGTAAATACGATTTCCTAAATCTGATGAATCTAGTGATATGTTTTGATAAAATGCATGCACATGCTTATTCTGGTTTCAATTTACGCACTTGAATTTCCGTCACAAATGACAAAACCTACATAAAATATTGTTTCAATTTATCGCTGAGATATTGCAAAGATATTTTATTACTAGTGGGCAATGTAGCTGAAATATAAATGTTGGTAAACAAAGTTATTTTTTGTTTTGGTTTATTGTTAATCCCATGAAATCATTAATGTTTCATAAAACCTATGCAATGCATGTATTATTCTACTGTGCAGATTATGTAAATTTGTGTGAGCGTACTTAGCATATTTCATGCTAAAAAATAATTTGTCAACTTATGTTTTTCTTTTGCCTCTAAATGACTTACTTTTGTATAGCTTTCATCGCATTTCAAGAAGAAAAAGTTTGCTTGCGTGATTTATATAAAATGTACAGCTAGACCATGTCTAATTTGCAGATTTACTGTGAATAATATCTGGATAGGTTGTCCAAAAGTAAACAACATAGCTATATGTAGAGAGCTAAGTAATGACAACCACAGCAATTTTCCAGGTTTTACCGTGTCATTAATGGAAAGTGAAAACCCACAGTTTATACCATTTTCACTTTTCATCATCCCAAATGTTGTTATTATTTCACCAAGACCTATCATTTAATCCGAATAAATGTGTTGGGAAAATGATATTTTTTCTTACCAAGGCGTACAGAAAAAAGAAAATGGAACCTTTCATATTATACGTTAATAATAATAAATATGACACGACGTTATATGCGAAATGAGAAACATTTTTTATTGAATAAGCTTAAAACAACTTTCTTCTAATAACTTTTAAAGCCAAGAAAATTACGCATCAAAAAGTAAATTGCACTGGACGACTTAAATTGTTTGACTCGTTGAGTTAATTAACTTTTACACCACCTTACATTGTACTTATTTCATTTCATATTTGATTCGTTAATATAAAAAGATCAAATAGAAGCTTAGTATGTTATCTTAGTACAGGATTTTAATGACGCAAACCTTAAATATACCAAGCTAATCACTTAATTCTGTTTGTCTCGTAGTGTTTTCATGCATTTGACAACATTACTATAGCCCCTTCCTCTAAACCCTTTCATTATGTCGTGTAATTTCCTTTTTGTTGCGAAACAAAGTATTAATAATCTTTGCAACATGCCATTGTAACATATCGAATATGTGAACAAGTGAAATGAAGAAAGGAACCGGAAGAGAAGGAAAGGAAAACTCGAGTCGTAACTTAATTAAAATTCAAGTAGCGCAAGGTGGACAAAGATCTGGTGCTGTGATACTGTTGTAGATGTCCGAAATTTCACTGCATGCATATTTCTTCATCAATATGAACTTACCTATCGTTGTAAGAACAGTCGATGCAAAAAAGGCAGATTGAATGTAGTCCCAGTCGGATTTGATTTCTGGATTTACCACAGACATTCCTTCAGAGGCCACCGTATCAATAATTTCTTCGTATTTTTGGAGGGCTTCGGTAAATGTATAATTAAGGGCATCCGGCTGTAAAAAATAATATGCATTTTTTCAGTGCAGACGTAGAAACCCAAAATCGTGCCATTTCATATTATGCACATAAATCATAGAAAGTCAACAAAGTAAAAATTATTTCATTTTTTACACAATCAGTCAGTAGAAAAGTTGCTGGCATATATTAGTCCAAGATCATAACACCTACATACACACACTGTGTATCCCTGTACACTATCAAAATATTTTCTATGTAAAAATTTATACTTTCTTGCGACATGACCAGTTCTAAAAGTAGAATGTAGTTAACGTCAGACTACGCTGCGCGCATTAAATCATTCAAGATAATCCACGCCACAACTCTAAAAATGTTAATGGGTGAAATTTTATGTACAGCACCATTTCTTGACAGGAACGATGAAAACTTTACTTTTTGGCTGCTTAAATGCAGAGCAAAGAGGTCATTTAGAGTATATGCGTGAGTCTCTTTGTGTGTGTATTTGCAGTTTTTCCCCTCAAGGTAATGTAAAAACATTCCTAAGATATAATGTCACGGATTAGAGTATGTCAACAGGCAAAGTTTCACTTTTAAGGGGTTTTTACCTCTTCACATTTCTTCCTTTCACTGTTTCAATTCTTTCAGGCTTACACACTTTCTCATTCTCACACGCTATACTTCCTAGTTTGAAAAAAATGTTTGCTAGATTGCTGTATTATACGAGCATAATTGTTATTATTACTATACTATATGTGTACAAAATGCATATGCATATATTTTATAAAGTTACATTTTTCTTTGATTGCGATTCCAAACAGATATAAACATCCTTAAGCGAAAGTTTCTTGGAGCCACTTGGCTCATAATAAGGGGAATAATCCCTGGGCCAACGTTGGCAAGGTTTAAAACATGGTTTTCAGTGAAATATTTGACGCTGAATAATAATATGATTATGCGGTAAATAGAATCGCACGAAACGTATTGTTCAATTCTACGAGTTCACGCAAATATATCCATATAACACGCAGCTGAAACTTTAGTACATACATATGTATAATACACGTAGTACATAATAATAAACATGTCGATGTTTTTTACCTTATCACACGTAAAAATTTTTATAACCCATTTCTGCAAGCAGTGAAAGAAAAAAGCCCGAAGATGTTGGGCGCCTGATATACTCAATATTTGTCTTAAAAAGTGACGATGGTGCATCGAAATATAGAGCAAGATAAATATATCCTTCCACAATTTTACCTACATGGCTTTTACACTTTTTGAAAAAAGGCATCAAACAAAGCGGCGTATATGTAGTCTTTTTTCAACAGAGTTTTTGTCTCTGAGGCTGAGTAACTGTTCCACACGGAAACTTTAAGTTGAGATATTATCGTGTGCACTACTGCATCCAACTTATGCCGTAGATATGATTATAATATTGTAGCCTAATATAATCAAGTATGACTTTCTTCTGTGTGTGGTCCACAAAGGATCATTTAATGTTCTTTTTATGCATACAAAAACAGTAATTGATAACATACTAACTACTTTACTAGTACTTTAGCTAAATAATAAAATTATTTAAGCCCTGTAAACTTTACTGCCTTGGAAATTAATAGAATTATAGAGTAAATATAACGTAAATGGCCCTTTAAAACAAAATAATTACGCATTGTTGTTTCACTTTGTCGAAAGAAAATATTTTACAGTTCAAGAGGAGGTAACCTTGATTACATACGTAAATGCATAATATCATGTATATATGAATAAATATACGAGAGAAAACTTACACTGGATGAGTTACTTAACACAGTTTTTGTAAAGTTGGACCGTCCTTCAGCCAGAAGTACCTTTAACTTTTCCATTTTTTCGATTTCCACAGGATACTCCAGCGTCTGAAACACCTGAAATTGCCACACAAAAAGGAAATTTAATCAATTTCAACATGTGAACATTATTAAGTCAGGAAAAATTTATGTAGCTGAAAAATTTGCCGCTTCATTTTGGTCATGTTTCATATATTATTACTTCCTTGTCATACATCGATATTTATGTGCTAAGCCAGTGACAACGAAGCTTGCACATTTGTTTCAAAA
>JAQIWN010003578.1:0-12866 GCA_034699025.1 Entomobrya cf. arborea Gr-Col-00668
TATTGACGACTAAAAATGAATTGTGGTCTTTTTAATGCATTATACTTAGCCATCTTAAAACGCCCATTTTTATATTTTCTCTTTATAGAAGCGAACACAAGTTTACGAGTAATTGTTTGGTGCCAATTATTTTTTTATTTGTGTAAACCGACATTTTTATAAGTATGTAATATACATTAATCTTTTTTGCAAATCAATATCAAGGAGGCGTTAAAGAAACCCACATTAATATTGTAAAAAAGTTTTTATGATGCTGATTATATCATCGCACCACAGAAAAACAAGAAAGTTGTAATTATATTAGCGATATTATTTTTTATGTATATCTGCTTAGTTGGAATAAGAAAAAAGATTTATTTAATTAAATGCATACTTGCGTCATTCATGATACTTTAGATATAGTCAGCTAAATGCGTAGGTTGGGTTATGTATTAAAATTAGGACGTCTGAAATTTTAAGATGTTTATCAAAACATGATTAAAAGTAAAAAAAATTAACTATAATAATTCAGTCAAAAGTAGTATTCAGCCGTCTAAAAATAACTTACACCATCATATTTTGTTAGATAATCATTGTATAAAAGAGGTAATTTTTTGGGCAAGTATGACTAGCAAAGAAGTTAAAACTATTCTTTAAGACTGCTTATTCAATAAATTATAATACATAATTATTATTAAATTATTGATGGGAATCCTCTCGTTTATTACAATGGCTAAAAATAAATACAATTTCAAAATTACATTAATTTGTACAAATTTTTATAAACATGGAAAATTGCTTATAATCATAATGGCAAGAAATACATGTGTAAATCTAATTCGAGTAAAAATCAACCTTTTAATTTTTGGGGACTAGTTGTTAAAAACTTTTATTCATAAATAACATGTAATCTAAGATTACCTTTCCCATTTTTCTTGGGTTGTAAACAATTAAAATTTTTTGTACTATATATTGAGAGAACCAAATGCAAATGCTTTGATATTAAGATTTTAATATATATCTGATTTTTGATGAAAATATTAAATTATATGTTATACGGAATTAAAATAAAAGGATTAAACATTTCTTTCATCTAGACATTCTCGGAGAAATTTTCTACTTTCTAGCATCTCGTATTTTTATCTTTGATGATCGTGGAGTACGGGAAGTATGTATAGTGTGTATTTATTCTCGTATGTGAATTTTAAAAAGAGATTATGCGGCTACTACGGCAACTAAATATATTGTTCAAGGTTGGATTGCACTAGTAAAAAATGGACGCCTTTGATGATTTATCGCAGGAAGAATAATTCTGAAGATAAATTTTGGAGAAAGGACCATATTCCTTAATAGGTGTTTTTGGCCCCAAATTCAAAAAAATCTTTTCCCCTTATCTTTGTTTAGCTACTCCAGTAGATCATTTTGGTGAAGATTTCAGCTAAATCGGGCCACTCTGCTAAAAGTTACATTGTGTCAAAGTTGACCTACTCAAGGCCTTCAAAATGTTCAAAAAATCGAAAGTAGTCATAACTTTTGACTAGTCCATCGCAAATCCTTAAGTAAGGTGTCATTAGCGCACCTAATAATCATACTTTGTCTGGCATAACAAATAGCTTTCAATGTTACACCTGACAGAAATTATGCAAGGAATTGATGACTGGTACCCCCAAAAATTAGGACCATTTTACATATTCGATCCTTGCACGTCCATCTGAAAGGATAGCAACTCATATCGTATGTCTAAAGATCACCCATAACTAGGTCTCTCAGAAACCGAGTACCCTCAACTGAACTCTGAACCAGTTCCAAATACCACCCATGCGAATTTTTAGAAAGCGCCCAAACAAGTGTAAGGAGGCCGTATACAGAGCAGGAGAGGAGTTTCCTTAAGTGTACTCGGTTTCTAAAAGCCCTAGTTTTGGTGATCTTTAAACATACGACATGAGTTGCTATCCTTTTAGATGGCCGTGCAACGGTCTAATATGTAAAATGTTCGAAAAAATCGAAACTTGATTTTTTGCGGTAGTCGATACTTTTGACTAGTCCATCGCAAATACTTAACTAAGATGTCATTAGCACACCTAGTAAACATACTTTGCCTGGCATAACGAGTAGCTTTAAATGTTACACCTGAAGGAAATTATGCAAGGAAATGATGACTGGTACCCCCAAAAACAAGGACCATTTTACATATTAGACCGTCGCACGGCCATCTAAAAGGATAGCAACTCATGTCGTATGTTTAAAGATCACTCATAACTAGGGCTTTTAGAAACCGAGTACCCCTAAAGAAACTCCTCTCCTGCTCTGTATACGGCCTCCTTACACTTGTTTGGGTACTTTCTCAAACCTCGCATGGGTGGTATTTGAAACTGGTTGAGAGTTCAGTTGAGGGTACTCGGTTTCTGAGAGACCTAGTTATGGGTGATCTTTAGACATACGATATGAGTTGCTATCCTTTCAGATGGACGTGCAAGGATCGAATATGTAAAATGGTCCTAATTTTTGGGGGTACCAGTCATCATTTCCTTGCATAATTTCCGTCAGGTGTAACATTGAAAGCTATTCGTTATGCCAGACAAAGTATGATTATTAGGTGTGCTAATGACACCTTAGTTAAGGATTTGTGATGGACTAGTCAAAAGTTATGACTACTTTCTATTTTTTTGAATTTTGGGCCAAAAACACGTATTAAGGAATATGGTCCTTTACATAAACAATATCCAAACCATTGCAAGTTGTAACAAAATTGTATGACGTATTTGTATTAGCGTGGTTTAAAGTGCCGATTTATAGGCTTTTATGAACCTATTGAACAATTTGAATTTACCTTACTCTTTCAAGGTTAACTATTTACGTAGTTAACAATCACTGTTATTTGTAATACAAAGATAGAAAGAAAGAATTTGGTTTAAAAAGTCAATTATGTTTAAATTTAAATAAAGGCTTAAATAGTTTTGTTTAATTTGTATTTGTTCTCCAATTTTTTTTCTTTTACGTGTTCGAGAATTATTGTTTCTTTATTTTTTGTGTTATTTGTAAAATGTTAGCCCATTTCAAAAATAATGGCATAGCGAGACAAGTTGTTTTTTAGTTTTACACTACTAACCTTGGGCAAATCTATAAAAGTTTACTTATTAAGGTGAGGCTACGTTTTTGCTCACAGTTAATTATTTTAAAAACATCACATTTATTATTTGAATTTTTGAGAATTTAGCAATTGGATTAGTACTATTTACTTGTTTGGGTTACGTCTATTTGTAAAGTAAAACTGCTATTGTTGTCACGATTAACATTTATAAGCCTTACACTCCAAAAGGTGTGCCAGTTTACCATTTAAGAAATAAATTAAATTGACTTAAAAGCGAGTAAAATTTTGGATCAGTAAATTGTCTGCCGTTTGTGTACCATTTTGAAGTATGTTTTTTTCTGGTATAGACTACGTTAGATTTTACTAGTTAAGTCACTGGTGCAATAAAAGTTTTTGATGAAATATCGATTTAACTTTTAAAATATTTAGATTCGAACATAACAAAATGAACCGGTCGAAATACAATCTGCCAAAGACATCTTTGGTTTTAAGCCAAATATTTGAATCAATTTTACGACCGTTAAGATACTTTGGTGCAGTTCCCTTAATATTTCGAAAAGATTCAGTAAATTTGACATTTTCGACAATCACAAAAACCAAAATAGGCTACAATTCGCAACATAAAACACGTCTATATGAATTCAAACTCTTATCATGGCTGTCTCTTTATTCGCTTCTAATCCAATTTATTATCGCTCTTTCATCAATTTACCTTATTTATAACGTTGTGGGCGGATACGCAATAGTAAGCCATTACCTATATACCGGGTCAACTCGAACACCTGTAAATTTAGCTGCAAACATTTCCTCAAAACCAAATCCTGTACAAACATTCGGCGATTCCATAATGGCTGCATATGTTTTCCAATATTATTCTTGTGGCACAGCTATTATGCTGACAACATTTTTAGCTGCACCAGACCTAGTTTTATTGATAAATCGGTGGATACTTTTGTACGACTTCAATTTTCAAAAGGCTTTTCCGAGCATTAGATTACAGACACCTAAAAGCTTTCTCGCATTTTACAAAAAACTAAGACATTATTTGAAAATTGTGCTCTTTTTAATTTTCTTCGAGCCTATACCTTTATTTCACACGACAACAAATTGCTTTAAATTTCGTAAGAATCCCATATGTACGGATACGGATTATTGGGTGTCCATAGTAACTAGTTATTTAGCACCCTTAGTTAGAACACAAAATAATTTGAAACTTTTCCTAATTGGAGTAATGACGCTTGTTGTTGTACAAGCTCAGATCCATATAAAAAAGGCTTTAGAATATCAGGGTGATTTAAAAGAAAACAATTTATCTTGGAACAATATATTTAATCTTATAAGATTTGTGAGAAAGCAATACACACTTGGTAAAAAGATTTCTGAACCTGTTCATTTCATTCTGGCAGCAAGTTTCTTTGCAAGTTCAATCTCAAGTTGGATAATATTGATGTGGTTGCTTAAAGGATATATTCCTTTTTCAATGGTGGTAATTTCTCAGAACTTTTTGATTCTGGACGTTTTGACATTTTGCGTGCTTGTCAAAATAAATGAAAACGTTTTAAAGAAAGAAAAAGAAATTGTTGATATAGTTGTTACTCAACACAGAGCAATGAATAATTTGTCTGATCGAAGTTTAAAGGCTGCTTATAGTTTACTTGAAGTAAGTCATTTTTTCAATCAATACCTTAAAAGTGTTTCATTACGACTTTAAGTTTTATTAATTAATTGTTTTCTTATTCAGAAGGAAATATTTATAAATCATTTAACAATTAGACCATCAGTTTATAATATTTGTGGAGTCCTGTCGTACAGTCGTGTACTCCAAATTACGGTAAAATATCATTTTCACTTCATTAACAAATCTAATAATAATTTTAGAAAAAAATATCCCATATTTTTTTTCAGATACTGAATAGCTGCATTACATATGTAATAGCTATTCTTCAACTGGCTGATATGTCTAGCACTGGGGTTTAAAATGTGTAGTTGTCGTCAATTTAAAATATTTTTTAATCCAGTTAATATTTGTTCAGTAGATTAATAGAAAATTAGTAAATAAATGTTGTTAAATATTATACTTTGTAATTATCTAACAAATGGTCTTACATATTAATTTGGTATGGTTTTAAGGTTTTGAAACATAGAATAAGCTTTAAACTTTATGTAAAAAGCTTACCTGATCTGTAAAATTCTTAAATTCGGTTTTCATGTAAGTGAATTTTGAATTTTAATTTTAGCTTTTTTTCAGTGCTATTGTGTATCAGTATAAGCATAACGTAAATACTTATATCTGCCTACATACTGATTATCATATTATAACACCCCGTACAGGCAATAAATGGCACCTGTAAATTTGGGGTCCCTGTTTTAATCCGCCAACTAGGTACTTGATAAATTGCAATAAAGATAATCTGGGATATATTAGTAGTTATACCACAAATTTTATTAATCGATTAAATTATTTTCGAATACTAATAAATTATTTTTGACATTTAGACTCTCCGCCCTTGTCTGTGAAAGAACTAGACATTTATTTTAGTTCACTAGGTGTCGTTAGTTCAAATGTTTGATAAAATAAAATTGATTTCGACACAATTGTACAATATATACTATAAATGCAGAATGCAGCTTTTTAAATATGTATGTCAAATTTTAAGATTTTTTGCATATCTTATAAAAGCGTTTACAATTACATTAGTTCCGGAGCCATAATTCAAATTGACAGCGAGTCTATTTAAAAAATCTTGTTTTCGACACTTTATCTTGAACTTTTGATTTCTTCACCTGATTGTTATGTTTCCATGATAAATGTTTATGAGTTACATAGCAATAAAGGTTTTGACTTCAAATCATCAAATTGACTCCGTTCTCATACATTTAGAGACACATTAATGAAATTAATAGTGTTAAAATTAAATTGGATGAATACAAAATTATTGTTGCTATCGTTATCATCTATTATTTAGATATAGCTTATACAATGTACCACGATTGCTCAAAATA
Organism: Entomobrya cf. arborea Gr-Col-00668; assembly: GCA_034699025.1. Classification (NCBI taxonomy): domain Eukaryota; kingdom Metazoa; phylum Arthropoda; class Collembola; order Entomobryomorpha; family Entomobryidae; genus Entomobrya; species Entomobrya cf. arborea Gr-Col-00668. The sequence goes on from JAQIWN010003578.1 coordinate 6,074, forward strand.
ACTTAAACATGAAAAAGGTGGGTTTTCTGGCTAAAATATAATGTGAAACTCTGCATACTAAAGTCTTTAAAATATTTAGCACAGCAAATATATTCAATATGTACGGCAATATTTTATGGATTCAATATAAAGGTAATTCTTTATTACTCCTTATGTAAACCATACACTAAATAATTTAAAATCTTGCATTTCTTTTCAAGTTTCGTTCCACTGTCATGTTAACATAATTTTTAAATGTATTGCTTAAATCAAATGGGGTATATTGATTTTAATGTCTTACAGAAAAATTATTAAAAATTCATAAACCACCAAAAGATGTATAACATTATAGCGATTTAATGATTTAAAACATGCACATATTTTAACATGTTATAAAACCGATTTTGAAAATCAAATCGCACCAAAAGCACATTTACATTGCTTTCACATACATATTTAATTAAACGCACATGTAAAAGATCCTAAAGCATGTTCAAGACTGCGTGCGTATATCACAGAAAATTCTTAGCTTTTTTGTGCCTCTTCATCAGTTAATATTCGTTCTTGGTGCTTTAAGGACTACTTTGCGTCACTTCATTGGTTTCTAAAATAATGATTTCGAGAAATGTATTAAAGCTTATCGGACTACGGTTTTATATTTTCCAACTAGGCTGTTGTTCACAGTTTGGCTGGATTTTTGGCACCAATCGTTTATTTTTACTTGGGAAATATTGCCAATATAACTGGCTGTTCTATTTTACCTACATATTCTTTTACGGTGTACTACTTTCAATTAAACTTTGGATGAAATTTAGTTCAGATTCATCTGAACTAGTGGAGGATGGAAATGTTACTGCAAAATTCTTTGAAAATCCTTTATTCGAACGACTTGTACCCGTCGGAAATTTTGCCTACATAAGTATTATATGTTTAATAGTTTCAACTGGCTGGCATCATAAACGAATGAGCCAAGAAATAGTAATCTGGTTTAACGACATTATAGAATCCGATAAAATATTAGCAAAACGTTATGGATCCGGTTTGGAAATTCATCCAATTACCAAACAGTACAATCATTTATTAAAAGTTATAACTATATTTGCCGCAACAGTTTCTCTATTCGTGCCAATGTTTTTTCCTGTTATATTTTTATCCAAATATGACCCACTTCATAGATTCTTTTCTGAACTTTTCGAAATCAGACCGAAACCCGAACTTGTATGGATTCCAATGCTCTTATTCGTATTTTACGCTATTCTACAGTGCTGTAATACTGTATTCGTTTGGTGTATTTGTGTAGTAATTCATTCGATAAAAGTTTCTTACTGGTTTACAATAACAATGCCATTAGATACCACACCAATATTATCTGTACAAGGCCAATTGACTCAATCCTCTTATAAATTTCTAACACATGCGGGATTTCTGCATATTCAAGAACTATTTGAAATTTATAAATTAAATCAATTACACTGTCAAATGTGTAATAAAGCAATGGGATCAATTTTAACTTCAATGCATCATGCCGTTGTCTTTTTAATGTGCGCTTCTTTGGCCTACCTCACAATTCGTCTTTCGTCGAACGTTTTATCTGTACCTGGTTTCCAAATTGCTCCATTGGGAGCCGTTGGTATAATAGTTGTGGAGTATTTGGAAACTAAAGTTGTTACAATGATACATGAGACATCTACAATTTTTGTAAAAGTTGTATTAAGTTCAGCTAATCAACTAAGTCAACTTAATAACAGAATTCAGCTTAACTCCGGTGGAATTTTATTGGCGAAATATTTCAGGAAAACGTTTAGATGCGTTCCTAAAATTTTGTATCTTGAGACGGCATATCCATTTTGGAAAATCGGATGGGAAACTTATTTAGAATTTATTGATCGAACTATCGATTTATTGGTTACAATTCTTGTTTTAATACCAGACTAAATCTCTTATTGAAATAAAAAATAAATATCAAGAAACCATTCGAATTTATAATAATAAACTGTTTTTGCTTAAACTAATCTACAAAATGATTATACTTTAATTAACAATAATGAATTTGTTATCACATCACTCAAAACCGCCATATAATTCATCAAAGCTTCTTTACTAAAAGCAAACTGTGATCCACAGTTAATTGGTAAAGGTTGTTGTGCAATCCACATTCTTTTCATAAATCCATTCCAACTTCTATATTTACCTATTCGAAACCTCTTAACATTTCTTTTAATAAGCTCAACACTTTTACATCTTAAGTTTCCAAATGATCCAATTACAAACAATGCAATTCCCAAACCTCCAATAAACGCTGCTCCAAATACTGTTACCATAAATAACGGCACTACTCTAAAACAGTTTATAGCGATCCAAGAAAACGTACTAAGAATTATTAAACTAAATATTACGTAACACCCTGCAACACCACTTTCCAAAATAGCCATCCTTTTAAACATTATCAGAAGATTTATATACCCATACAGTCCACGAGGATTTATTGGATTGCATTTCGTTGCAGCTAATATTGCAGCCATGTAAGATTCTCCGGATAAAAGTAGCGCAAAAATAAAATGTATCTCTGGTAGTATATCTCTTTGGTTAATAGTTATATCAGCAAAAATTGAGAGTGAAAGGGAAATGATCCATAATGGCTGATTTCCATGCACGTCTAATCCCATGTCTTCAAAAATAATATACCATATGTCAAGTTTCAGATATCTCAAAACAAAAGGCAACGAAGCTCCGAATATCCACATTCCGATTTGTAGATATACTAATAACCAACCTGGAAAGTCCTTCGAAATAGTAACGCCTGAATTAGTTCTAGTATTTGCAGCAATTAGTTTGTTTAAATAGTTAACAGCTTTAGTTTCCAGTAGAAAATTTAAACGAACTAGATCAGAAAGCAAAACTCGCCAAACTAGAATCATTAACAGGATAACTGTTCGTAAAATATCAAATGTTGCGTAGGTAAGATTTTGTGATCTTATGAATTTATATCTTCGAATTAATGAGTATATAGAGAGTATATGCTGAATAAGGTTGAATATAAATAATACGAAAATTTTCCAGGTGAAATTTGGTTTTGTCATAATTGGGAAATTGGTTTGCTTCGAGATTTTTAATTGAATTCCGTAGCTTGGTAAAAGCCCATGGCTTTGGTAATACATATGGGAAGCTAATTTAAATACGGGAGTTATCCAAGGATATGGAATTATAGGAAAAGTTTTATGGGGAACGATATCAAATATTTCCATGTCGAAAACAAATATTGAAAAATTTAACTTCCAAACGGGCCATACTTTATAGAAGGAGCCACAAGATACTGTACTTTAAATGGAATTAAATTTCGAAATAACGTAGAAAAAAGAAATTTAATCAATAGTTTTTTATAAAATAAATTCGGTTTTCTTTATGTATATTTTTTCGTTGGGAAAAATTGATTAAAGTTTTTAATGTAGAAAAACATGACAGCAAAATATAACGAATAAAATAATGCGAAATATATAGTATTACGAACTTGGATTAAATTTATCGAAAACTGTTTTTTTTTCAGTATTGAACTAAAATTGATTTCGAATTGACGACTAATATGACGCATAACGTTTTTATATACAAGATTTTTCGAAAATTATTAGCTTTAAACTGCTAATACCTTATTCTTGGCAATTTATTTGATTATTTCATTAACAAAAAATATTGGAATTTTACAACTATTGTACACGATGCTGATGTTTTTGATGATAAGCAATCGTTACACTTGACCAGCTATATTTTAGTTCATACTTTATGTTTTTAATATTAGTTTTAAAAACTTAGTTTTCTATCAATTAAAAAAAACATTATCCAGCTTAAATTTGAATATGATTAGCGTAATTTATATATTTATTACAAAAATTGAGAATTTATTTTTAAAATTCGGATTAGAGTAAATTGTTTAATGATTATGCTTACAAAATAACATTAATTCAGAATTCATTTTATTTATTACGTAGAATTTTTTAAATTTGATTAATTCCATATCGCAATGCAAAAAGAGCCATGTATTTTGGGGCCACAACCGATTATTTATACTTTACGAAACCTTTTGGTTAACCATTCGATTTTTGTTTTTCTAAAAGGCAATTTAAAAGAAATATTTAGTACGCTAGACTTAACAATCAAAATTAAAAATATCTGCATTACCAAAAGGAAAACTAATATGACTATATACACCAAACAACAAATTCCTACTTCACTATCAAGAGTGATTGGTTCAGGATACGAAAACCCTTCCACTGATCTCAGTGATAAACCTTCAAATAAACTATTATTTCTGTAGTAAAAGTTCAATCCGTGTACCGCAAATCCATTTTCTGCAAATCTTCTAAAAAGTTTAGCCGCGTAATCAGAGACCCAAAAACGATAAGTAAAATCTACCGCTCGCTTAATTTTCGAACTATATTGATTAGCCTTACAAACAATATTTTTCGTTACAAAGTACGCCTTGTTCCAAATTCTAGATTGAAAGGTGCTATGAATATTTGTTATAATCATAAGTTTATTTCTTGCCATTTTTCTAACTACGACACTACCATTACTCAAATTAATTGGGTTGGCTACCTCGTCGTACACGAATTTGTCAACTTGTTGTCCGTACGACAAATCAAATCCAAGTATTTTCGAAAATGTATTACCATAATTTTCAAATGACTTTTTGCTTATCCATAAACGAAAGTTATTCTTTATTAGATACGGAGTTTCCGGAAAGGACTGAATACTAATGACATCTGAAGATATAAGAGATTGCCATGCTAATGCTATCACACCTCCCCAAAGAAAAAAGTACCCCACAATTTTTCGGTTATTTAATTTACAAACGAATGGAATTCCTAAAATGCACCAAACGAAATCCAAACCTTGCTGAGCGCTTTTGTATAGAAATGCGTATATAAGCGCCACAAGAAAAATGCAAATCCATACATTAGATTCCATTACAGTGAACACAAAGAAATTTAACAGTTTTAATTCACTTGACGGCAGGCATACAAATACTGTTATTGGTTTAGAATGAGAAGTTAATAGTTTTTCACGTTTTTGAGCTACTTGATTTGGTAAATTAGATATAACGGCTTCACCATAAGCTATGTTGAACCACCAGTGAGATAAATTTATTTCGTATTCTGTTTCTATCGAACTTTTAGGAACAAGACTTATATTCAGGTAATTTATTACTGGTGAAAACATTGTAATTGATAGAGGACAGCTAGCAAAGGATTTGTACAAAGATGTAAAATCGTTAATTTTGTGTAAGTTTAAAATGCAATGTCTAGCTGAAAGTTGATCAACAAAAAAATTCGGCCCTCTTAAAGGAATTTTTTGCTGATGATCATTTTTGTTTATATATTGTGAGATTTGTTTTAATTCGTGAATATCTACTGCTATAAATTCTGTCAAACGATATTTGTTTACCGAGCAGGTGTAACAAAATACCCCAAATTTTGCTTGATTTCCAAACGACTTTTCGAAAGTAAATATTATCGCGTTAAAAGGTGGGAACTGGTTTGCTGTTGAATTTAGTTCGTTGTTAAATTCTGCTGAAAATTTTCCACTGGATATACTAGTTAGTATAAATACTGCTTCAGACAACGTTCCAAATCCGGATTTATGTATAGCAACACCTGCTTCAGAGAAACCTTCCATAAATACTATAAATATTTGGGTTAAATCCAAAGAATACCGTGTGGTTAGTCGAAAATACTTAGTTTTTATGGTAACAGTAAATTCCTCATCCTGCAAGTCATCCAATTCAAATGAAAAATCCAATTCATGCAAATCGTATACAAGCAAACTAATGTGCTTTTCTCGAAAATTTAGTACTGCTAAAATGGTAGGAATTTGGTCAAGTGTAGTTTGGTTTGTTGTGTTTACCGAAGTTATGAAAGTGATTATATAGTATTTATTGTTTGTTAACTTTATATCTTGTAATAAAAAGGAATTTGCAGATAATGTCAATGCAATACATATAATCAAAATAAGATGAAACATTTTGGAAACGATTTATGATTGTAAATTAAATAGAGATTGGGTAAGTATTGTTAAAATATGGAATATTGTTTTGTCAAATCAGATAAGGAGGATAGAAGATATTACTTTAAGTTGTTTTTTAGTTTAGATTACATGAGGCACAAGCAGACATATTGGTTCAGGTACTTATGCAATTTGTAATTTTCTAAAGTACTGCTTTAAAAGAAGTAATTTTAGTTTGAGTTATGCTTATTCAAATGTATGTGAAGATAAGTGATGTTATTTGTACTAGGTAGATGGAGGATCATTTTCGACACGAGCCGGAGTTGTCATATGAGCTTATTTTTTAATTATTTTAAATGTTTCTAGGAAGAAATTCATAACTTGAATTTTAACTATTGAGAGATTCTAAACAGCATATTTAAATACATGATTGTTTTATTTGGCTAAATAAGTAAAACACTTTATTTTTAATAGGTACTACATTTAACAAAATTGAAATTGATACTATTTATTTCCTGATTTATAAAACTATATATTTAATGAAAATTGTGGGATATGGATCTTTGCTAAAGTAAAAGTTTCCTAAAAATTCAAACGTTTTTTAAATATGCAAACAAAGAAAAAATACAAAAGAACAAACATTTAAGGAGTTTTATAAGATTATTCGAAATTCGTAACAGATACTCACTGGAAATTGAAAAAAAATAAAAAATCAGTTCTTTTTGTATTATAGTTTTTAACCAAGGGGTATAAAGAATAACAGGTTCGGCCAAAGGAGAAAAATTATTCCCACCAAAAGCCATAGAGTTTATTGGAG
>JAQIWN010003579.1:0-12865 GCA_034699025.1 Entomobrya cf. arborea Gr-Col-00668
TACCTTTTTATCATGAAAATTTACTTTACCCACTTCACTCTCGTTTTTTGCTGCAAGATATAATTCATTACAACATTTAGCGGAGGATTCTTCAACAAGAAAAAAATATTTTTTATGCTACTACTCTACTGCTAGTCAGCTTACATCATTTGTCAAAAGAGAACCTCGACAAGCGAATGTTGTGTAAATCGTGCATTAGATCTAACAAACGACGGTACTTCAAACGTCTTGTATAGAATATCGGAATATAATTCAACCATCACCAGTTTCACCAATCTAATGATCAGCCTTCCTTACAAAAGAATACATTCAGATGTATTCATATTAAATAAGGGCCCATTATCACTTTCATGCACGAGCGGAATAAAACTTTTTGTTAGAACATTTCTATTTTAGGAAACTTGATGTTCCAAGCTTCAAACTCAAATGTGTGACATAAATATGAACATTCACTAAATTAATCAAAATATTCAATAGTAAAAAGTCTGTCATCTTGTATGAGAGTCGTTCGACATTCGTTCGACACAAATAGGCTACAAATCGCTCAGGCTGTTTCAAAAATGCGTGAAGGGATGGTTACGTAAAAACCACCGTGGGAAATCAGGAACTTTTACCTTTTACCCATATTTGATATTCGTTTTCCAGACTCATAAATATTTTATGAACTAAGTAATGTCTAGATTTTTTTAGCATTGAATTATATTGAATTAAACCACATTAAACAATGTGACATTTTGTGGAAACAGAGCCTTCGACTTTTTTAGTACTTTTAACTCTTAAAGCAAACACAAATCCATAGGAAATTTGATTCTCTATTAATTCGAGCCGAATTCTACCATGAATTCGAATCCGTGCTACAAATGTATATTTACTACACTAAAGAGATGTTATGTAACATAATTTTGTTGCTCAATTACAATATGACAGGTAAAACTAACAATTACTTAATAACCTTTTTGAAAGAAATAAAAACTGAAAATTTTGAAACTGAAAGGAAACACAAGTCCAATTAGTTTTTGCGAATTCAAATGATGTGTCGTTTGTATGCATGATATGAGAAGCCTTATCATATCATCACATTAAAAACTTGAACAATGACCGTTTTCTGATACTAATACTATTACGATATGGTAGACAAAACACTCTAAACGTCGACAATAAATTCATTGTAGTTAGAATACTGCTGAAGTATAGCTATATATATATAAGATTCTTTTTTCACTTTTTACGAAAAAAAAAATCATCTCTGTACTTAAATTTGAAAATATGTTATAATACGTGATGCCTAAATCTTTTTTGTGAGCTCTGTTGTTGAAGTCTGTAAGATTTTCTCAAGAATCATATTAAAAATCTACCTTCTGAGTTTTAGATAATATAAAACTTGAAAAGAACAGAAACATTTCATTGTTGCAATATATTTATATTATGTATATACTATTTAATATCTACCTCAATTTTCCATCTTTTTGTACTCTACACAAAGAGATCTTTCATCATTTTGTGTTTCTGTCATCTTAAGTATACGTACGCTTTTTTATCTCATAAATATTCAAACGTACAACAAAATATGTCTTTGTGTCTGCGTATTTCCATGAAAAAGTAAACAACAGGCAGAGATTGATCGCAACTAGCATGTAAGCATGTTTCAAACCTGTGCAAAAATGACTTTTTGTTGTGACACACTATTATTATGCGTCGTCTTTCGAAGAAGCCATGAGAATTCATCACAATCTCGAATAAACACCTGAATATTTCAGCATATTCTGGCACATTTTTTACTTCCTCGAATATGTCTATGTCCAATGTTGGGAAAGGGGGGTCGTTTTCCGTGAATAAAAGTTACTGTTTATGAATGCTCTGACCGAACATAATATTTACTTGAGTACACCCACGCAAATAATCGTTTATAATACAAATTTGCGACCTTTTTCGTAGAATAGTGTTCAAAAAATTCTGTGACGTAATATAGCATTCAGCAAAATTACTAAAATTCATTACTGATATACCAGCTAAATAAAGTCGACCGGATTCGACTGATTAATTATTCGAACGAATGCATGATTCTATAGATAAATTAATATCTTGACGAAATTTCAAATGTCTTCAGATTTTCGCTACTACTTTAATTACTACACTTTTAACAAAACTATTACCAATCCTCCCACTTTTGATAAATGACTTTTTAGAAGAATTATAACTTGCAAAATATTTTCAACATAAACACCTACAAAATCTACACTTCCCTTCTCTGTCTTTTGATGGGTGCGTTTAGTACGCCTACACAATTTACGTATAATAATTTAACATGAAATCGTCCAAATATTTTTGATCATTATAATAATATCATCATCCAGAAAGTAACAGCGTTAAAACGCATGCAATTTAGATTAGTGTTATATCTCCAGTTTTTAAAACTAAAGTTAAGTACTTATATTTTCAAAAGCCGAGTGTTTTACTTCCTTCCGAGCATGTATCAAACGCTTTCATATTGTCTTGCTACTTGAGGGAAAACTATTACTCTGTACCAGTCACCAGTCGTAGGTAGTGAAAAATTCAACAATGAGCAAAAAAAAAACTCATGCTATTCAACAAAATGCGTTTATACTAACAACACAGCAATAATCATAACACCAATGATGTAATGCACATATAACACAGAGAATAGTTTACTGAAAACGGTTTTTGCTTTATACCTCATAACTATAACGTTGAGTTCTTACGATTTGTGTACACCCTCAAACTGCCAACAACATCCTTTTCTTGCACAATCAAAATCATAATGATGATAATCATTTCAACGCAGCTTTCATAAATGCACAAACTCTCATGTCTGCTGAAAAGTAATGGAGATTACCTCATATTTGCAAGCAGCCTTATTTTAAGTAATTTTCTATTGTACTTCTACTTGTGCATACATCAACCTATGCAAGATTTTGTAAAAAAGCAAATTTACTCTGAAAGCAAATCCAATTTTCGAAGCAGTATAAACAGCCAACCAACCAATTCGAAATTGAATCCTTTCGGTTTTAAATCCTAAAAGGTATACACTTTTCAAATCCTTTCTGTCCGACCAACTAATGTGACTGTGCTGTAGACAGTGTAAGTTCTAATGATAATATTTTCGTGTTGCTCATTAAATTAGAAATTTCATGCATATAAAATCAGAGAGAATAGATAGCTTTTAGGTTCGATCGTAAAGTTTTTTCCACTTTTTTATTGTCGATGACTTTGCTCATGTCGTAGATGCTGCAGTTTTTAATATCATGTCCTCACACCTTTTTTCTTCTTTTAGTTATTACACTAGTACCAGACCAGCTCACGAAAACTTTATCGTTACAAAAAGGGTTCTTATTTTTTTACTACGTAACTTTCTGAACAATAAAAATCTAACAGAATCAGTACTCTGTGAATGAAGAATGATTTTTTTGCATTGTTATTGAATTGGGATATTTTCAATACATAAAAAACTGCAACACACAAGCAGTGGCTTCTTCTTCGCAGTTGATACGATACGCCTATTGCAAATGCGATGCAGGGATATAGTGCAGTGCAGATGGCTGATAGATGATTCAAGATGAAGATCATCATTCGCACCGTCACTTTCGTCCGCGATGGAGGACGTTCAGAGTTTCAGTCAGCCTTAGCGAAAACATCATGCTGTTTTCGTTAAGGCTGATCATCAACGTCACCAGTCACCACCACCAGTGCTATCACAAGAGATGATTATCATCGTCAAGTGCTGGCGTAGCAATATGTACACACATAACAACACACTTCCCGTTCTTTTTCAATTTTATTTTATTTTATTTTTTGCCTGGTTTCGTTTGGTTTGGGTCATTCCCCTTCCTTTTTGCGCTTCTCTAAAAAACTCATCAAAGTACACTCGACAAAGACTTGCCCGTGTTTGTCGTTTTCATATCTTTGTATGAGTGCACTTCTGAAAAATTAGTATGGTGTGGTGGCGGTAACGAAAAGAATTCATGAAAAAAAGTTCTCGCTGTTTCCTCTTCTATTCTTTACGCTTGGAAGTATCGAAGCGTGGCCGATTTCAAAAGGAACAGAAACGAAAATGACAAGAGCAAGAGCACCGTACTTTAATGCATCTTCACTGATGATGTGACTTTTCTTTGATGTGTCGATGAAACTTCCTCCCCTTGAGTCGCAGTTGTAAATTCCTACACTTTAAAACGAAATCAGATCAGTATTTTTAAACAGAGTATCTAAATACGTATGCATCCACTGTAAAGGATAAATAAATGATTATTTTAGGGAAATTCGCAAGATGTCTAAACACATTAACATACTCGCTTGGGTTTTCTCCGAAGATCATTATTAATGTCCTTTCCGGAAACTAAAAATATGTTTCCAGGAATTTATTTGGTTAAAATGAACAGTGATACTCACCTTCATAAGATATGTAATGTACCCAGTTAGTGTGTTATAGTATTCGTTTGCAATTTCCTTTCTTCACATGAACGCTTCCAGCAATTCGTGGCTAATATAGAAAAAAGTATAATATGACACGTTATTGTTAGGAAGCAGTCATGACTTTGCAATTTCAAAAGTTTGATTTCATGTCCATCATTTGTATTTTCGTTTTTCTTTTTTGCAGTTAGTAGTGCTGTTAGTAAATTGGTTCTAACATCTAAGACAACAGCTACAAAAGAAAGTATGAATTTCGTGACGTTCTACGATATAGTACACGTTCATTTTCGAATTTTCGAGAAAGTGTTTACTTGAAGAGAGATAATTTGCAACCACTGTACAGCTATAATTGACTATAACACGCAATCGCAGTGCTAGCGCTAGCTGAAATGGCAATCATTCAGAGGGAAGAACTTATACTCAAGAAGCGAATGTATAATTTTCCTGATCAGTTGTCAATCATTACTACCCACCACCAACAATTAGTGTAAGAACCGTCAACAACGAAAATGATTGTTTGGTAAACAGGTAAAAGAACAAAATTGTTATGTAAACTAATGAACATGAATTATTGTCATTCCTTCCATCGAATTCAAATAGAACATCATTTCATCTGCAAAATGTCAACACGATTTCGAAACTACTAACAGTAAGTATGAATGCATAAAATACTTCTAAATGTAGTTCACTTTTCAAAGCTTAGTGCAAAATATGATTAAAACGCACCTACAAATTACACATACATCCACCCCTTTAGACATAGAGAATTAAACAAGGAAGAAAATTATTCTAACAGAATGTCATTCATTTCATGATTGCATGAAAGTTGCTTTACATTAGTGCTCCACATTATTGTATCAAATGACTTTGCTATTTTATTAGAGATGCGTACAAATTCTCCTCCATCCTTTTTGCTTCAGTTAAACTCGCAAAAAAGCTCCCACGTCACGAGTTTACTGTATTACATTATTATTATATTTTCGAAAACTTTCATGCACTCATCCATTTTCATTTAGAAGCTGTGTTATTTAAAACTCATTTAAGATGAAACGAAATGCAGCCAAGAGATTTTAGACATTGATAACTTACGCATGTACGTTTGTTTGAATTTATGGAATGAGAAAAGATGTTTGGTTTTTGTGACAATATTATCGTCAGTAGTACAGTATTTATTGTTAGTCATCACTCTGCTACTTTTTTATGTGCAAACTCCCGAAAAGAATGGTAATGTAGATGAAAGGGAGCATCGTCTTTATCATTGTCATCAGCAGTACAATAATGAGTATTATTCACTTTTTCTAGCATGTTACTTCATTGGCTATTATTATACGGAATAACAATACAGCTAGCTACGTTTTTACGTTATATTATATAGATTACGTACAAACATGGAATCTTTATACCGTCACAAAGACAAAGGTGTAAGAGTAATGGATGGAGACTAGAGACCTTCTGCATTCTTCACAGCATTGCGAAAAATATCTCAAGATGATCCCAGCACGAATGAGCGTATTCATCTGCGAGTTACTTTTACGTTACAAAGTTTGCAAGAACGAAGCAGTGCAATCATTGACTGAGCTCTCCGTAAAACTTTTAAAGTCGTTCTACAAGGTAAAATGTACATTATACTGTGGTAATAAATGTGAACTATGCTCATTTGGGTTATCTGTACAATTTCTTCTACTTTTCTTCACTAACAAACAAGTAATTTGACCTATATGCCCAGGAAGAGGGTGAAGATAAGGAAATCCTGTGAAATTTCTTTCAGTTAATATTTGAGTGAAATTTTACTGAAAATAGTAGCTCTTTTAACTTGCTCGGTTTTTCAGTACTAATGCACATGATATGGTGATGTGATGAGAGAAGTTAAACTGACATATGGGATATTGTGTTTATGAGACACTAGCTAAAAATAACGAAAGAGGAATTTGAACTCTGTGAATTAAATACATCGAGCGTGTATTACAACATCGAAGCATGAAAGTCCTAAATTTCTCTAAACTCTCAAGAAAATTCTCTGCTTCCACTTTGCAACATTTTTTTGTGACAGCTTGTACTCCTCTTCTTTATACACTTAGCCTCGTTTTCCTCCGAAAAATTTCCTGTAAACTGAATACTTTTTTTAAACTCAAACAAGAAAAGAGTACATTCACAAGAAAAACTCCTCGCAGCCAGGAATTATCGTTAAAAAATAAAATAAATATATCTGGTTAAAAATATCAGCTCATGTTCATCATTTTCTTCACAAAGATGTTTTGCACATTTTGTTAAGCAAATAACATGAATAAGAAAAGTGTTACACGAACATGCATAAAAGATGGGCACCCTAACCACGTATTACTTAAAGAATATAAGTTATAATTTAAAATGATACAAATTAGCCCATCATAAAATGAATGAATGAATTACTGAAAGTAAATATTCAATATAATGTACAAACGTTGTGGTTGTGATGATTTGATGATGCATTATCATTTGTTAGGGAAAGCATTTTTCTGGTTTTCTATTTTTGCACAAAACGTAATAGCAAATTCGTGTAAAAGTAGTGCTACCGGTATTGGTTGATAATGTAAACAAAACAGAAAGAGAATCAATGAATGTTTTTGTCTGTTGATGTTGTCTGCTCTCTAATGATGACTGGTGGCGAGTGCGAACTTAACAGCGAACTGAAAGAAGATCAGGCCAGGGCATTGGAGTGCAAAGAAAAAAAGAAGAATGCAGGGCTATCAAAACACCATTACCATTTAGTTTGCCACTTACACACATACAAGAATTAAGGTTCTAGCGCAGAGGGCTGTGTACAAGACTACAAGACAAGCCTCATTTTCCACTGCAGCAGAACAACAACAAAAAAAGTTTATTACGGTATGAAAAAGGAGATCATGATGATGAGATGAGTTTGCATTTGATGCCTTTGGTGATGATGATCATGATATGATGATGCTGATCTTATGCTTCGAAATTTAATTCCCAACCCTAAAGCATCTTTTAGCACTATATATTCTAGAATTTTTATACGACATAAATACAAATACAAGGAACTAAGCCTAAAAGTGATGACGACCGACTGGGCTATAATGAGAAAGAAAACAGAAAACCACTTTGGTTGTTGTTGTTTGTTGATACTTGCAATGTTACAATATTTTTTGGAACCGTTTCAAACTCATTTCGGTTTACTGGTATAATGCCCATCCTCCGCATCCTCCTCCTCTTGATATTTCACTTGGTACAACTAAACGGTTACACGCCTTTCTTGCATGTGCCGGTTGGCATCTTATGAAAAGTTGAAATATCTGGGTAGGTAGCATGGTAAAACATAGTTTGCAAGAAAGAAATCATTTCTTCTACAAATACAGTAGTAATAGGACTATAGGACATTCATTTAAGTTTTTAAATTCACATATGCGCAGCATCAGTGTTTACTTTTTACCATAAATAATGATTGTACTCAAAATTCGTCATGTAAAAATACTATGGCATATGAATGAAATATGAAGTATTTCAAATAGTAGACTGTTGGAATGTGGCAATTACTGAAGAGATGATTGTGCGTGCGTACCAAGATGTTATTTGTTCTTGAATCAGTTGACTGGCAGTACTACACCACCACCGAGGCTTCGAATCCGGCTAGCCAATAGCCTAACCAGGTAGCTTGCATTGTAAACCCTTTCTTCCAGATAAGGTAAGTGACCGATGCATCGTTTTCTTTAATAAGTCAGTATTATACAGAAAAGGAAGTTGTAAATTGTGAAAAAAATTTGGACACACCACATTGCAATTCACTAGATTAGCATTCACCTATTGACTTTCTGGTAAATGAAGTTAACATGACTTGCCATATTGCTTGGCGTTTACTCTTTGGTGACTGGTGTCGTTCTGTATGCCGTTTTTTATTGCATATAAACATACATAGATCTTACTAAAGCTCCTAGACGCTACCTTACTCATTTGAAATTACCATTAAATACTGATTACCAACACTTGTATTGCATGCATACGTAATAAGGTAATAAATTTACGAATACGAAAAAGAGAGCCAGGCAAGGCGGTATATCATGCATAGAAATAGGACGAACAAGTTTAGATTCAATGCAACAACGTAATGACTACCTATTACATGCCTATTATGCATTATTCCCAAATATACAAAGATAATATCGAGGATGGATGGATGGATACCATGCTATTCTAACTAACTATGGCGGCAGCAACTTTCATAACCATCAACCATAATTCATTTGTCTTCTCGTCTAGCAAATTCTTGTTACCGCGATGGCGAATAGCGATTCATTGTCAGTTTTCTCCCTAGTTTGTAATAACAATTTCTCGTTTCTGGCTGGATACATCTGTTCTAATGGGCACATTTTCTTTTACACTTCTCTTTAAAAATGTGGGTCTTCCTGTGTAAAACATAATGTGTAACTTTTGAAAGCAGCCATATATTATCCTTTTCAGCTCCGTATGCAGTAGCCGAAATTGGGCATAACAACGCATGCTAGATAGCCGCCTAAAAGCTATGCGGCGTGGCTACTAGTCAGCGCTGTTGCGCACACTGTGGCTACTGCATACGGAGCTGAAAAGGATAATATGTATACTGTAAATACAAAATACCTTAAAAATTTAGATCAATGGTTGGAACATGCAGCGAAAAATGAGTCGTTTGGTACTATTTTTCAATATAAGCAAATAAATGTTTTGAAGCACATAGTAAGTCTCCAACCTAAAAAGAATCCGGCAATATTAGAACTAAGAATCTTGATGATAAGAAACGATAGCTAGACTATGTAAATAAATATGGGATGAAATCAGTAGCCTGTCTATTAAATTAAATTTATTAAAATCCCATTGTTCTCTTCTCTTGGTATTATCCATTGCAAACAACTTACCACCCACCCTTATCTAAGGTATCATCCTCTTCTATTACAAACTACAGATGAAGCGCTTTTAGTAATTTTCTTTATTTGTATTTTCTTTGGCAATCGCATGGTATTATATGATAACAAATGCAAAAAGCATATTGCATCACAAAAAGCGTACTTCGTATTTATCATAATAATTTTACCTGCAAAGGATTTTTTATTTTCTTTGTTCGTTCGACGTTTCTTTTCGAGTTCAAAAACTTGTGTTTATTAATACGTATGAAATCATAAAGTTTTTTTTGGGGATGCGATGATAACAAAACTTATAATGGAACGGTGTTGGCGAGAAAAATATAATTCCGCATTGTAGAAAGTGTTAGTGAAATAATATTTTCTGCAATACAGCTATAATAATTACAGTCAAAGTCATGTTAAGATCGATTCTACTTTTATTTTCGGTTGTATGGATCCATACTTTACATTGATTTATCTTTCATTTTTTCATTACGAACGATTCAACCGTTGGATATTATTGCTTCTTATCCTTTTGGAAAAAGAAAGCAGTTTGAAGCTAAAATCACGCATACACAAAGAAATCACAAATCTTTAAAATGGTAGGAGAACAGTTTATAAATTTTATAAAGACAACCATGATGTAATTTAGTTTATTTTGCAATTTCGAAACTGACTAACAATCAGAAAGAAATATGTTATAGCTGTTTTAATATCATTGTTCTTTACCTAACGTAAAATGTCATTCTTGAGATACCACAATAACGTCATCTTGCATGAATGTGTTTGTATAATACGTTTGGAAACATGGATTTTGAAAACAACAGATCATAAAAATCTGGTTTAGCTTTGCAGATAGATATTTCGACAATATTGGACCGGTGATGATACTATTAAGTAAGACGAGGATAATATAAGCAATTGAAATCTTATACCACATCAGCATTGTTGATTTTTATGTAGTGTAGTATGTGCTATGGCCATGTCTGCTTACGAACTAAACTAAGGGACGCAATCAAAGATGAAAGAGGATAAATACATATTAAAGTAGAAAAGTAGCACGACTTATATATAAAAAAAATATCATCTCTTCATCATCGCGTAAACAATCAATGGTGAGTCAGCGACATAAAGTTACGTTACGATCAAAGTATTCTTCTAACCATTGCATAGCAGTACCCACTCTGGTATCAAGCTAAAATATATGGAAAAATTGTGTAAATATATTCCTCAGCTCAGTCAGATGCAGATCGTGTCAATAAAACTCATCCTGATTACCATTATATCACACAAAATTCCATGCATATTCGCTTAATGCACTCAGAAATAAAAAGCGTAGAGAAAATAAGAAATATCAACAACAATGCAAAGAACAGACACAACAAGGCACGAAAAACCCTGGGCTTCGGTTGGTAGCAAAAATGTGATAAAGTCTGTGCGCATACCACACACGTAACACATTCTCTACTTTTTTAAGCACAACGACCATGACAAGACAGGTTGGATTTTTTCGCTTACTTAATGCTAAAGTTAGTTAGTAGAGCCAATATCATGTTGTGAACGTGAATGATGCTGCTAAAATCACTGAAGTTTGCGGAGGAGAGTAAAAAATTGTTCGTAAGTTACATTTCTTACGCACCACAGACTTCGTTCTTTCCATTCCTCTATCATCGTATTACAATGTAATGGGACTACAGAGCACTCAACACAACTGTTGCAATTCAAACACATACGTTTTTACTCTTTTGCCTTGTATCAAATAAGCAATAGCACGGCAAAGATCAAAATACCATCAAAGCATTACACTCTCATTTTGAATGCGTGAGACTGAGACTTGACTTGAAGGAAAAATATTGTATACCTATAACCATAACCAATGCATAAAACACAAAACTTTGTTTGCAACTAGCTCATCATCATAGTAGTAGGCAGTAGGCAAAGTAAATAGGCATTTATACACAACTGACACCACCACCAAAAAGCTTCAAATCACCGTTCTTTCGTTCGTTCACTTACACACGCAAATACACACATAAACATACGCAGAAAAATGCACTTTGTTGTTGCACGTTAAAGTAGGTATGTTTACGTGTACATTTTATATAAACGATAGATATTCTCACTCATGAAGTTTTATACTCTAAAATATTTCATCAGCGATATACGATTTAGACGACATCATCAGCAGCGTTATATACAGCGCTCATCTGTCCACCACATCACCAGCTTGTTCTCTGTGCACTCTGCACTGTGAGAAATGCAATATAATACCTAAATGCAATTATGTAGTAAATGGGCCTATATATACAGAGATACACATCATTATATATAGCCAACTAACTAACTCTAGTCTAGTGTAATAATCACAATACAATGTAGCCAATTTCTTCGGCTAGGCCTGTGTCGTTGTTATGTTAGCTTCTATTGTGCTGCTTTTGCTATTACTCCCTTTATTGGGCTTACATTGCATTGCATTGAAATTGCTATCTATTCCCACAACTGCGATGAGAGCAAAATATGGATGTATTCTTTGTATACACCACTAACCACCCCCGATATACTTTTCAACATGCTGCTTGGTTCAACAATGATAGTCAACTGTTTCTCATCAGTTTACATTCAGGTTTTGCTCAGGATGCACACCCGGTGATGATGATGTTGACTGTGTTTGTTGCATGCAGTTTAAGCAGAGCAGCATCCGCTGAAGAAGTGAATACGCTCTGGCCTGACATTGGAAGTAAGTGCCCATCGCAGTGGTATCAGCACCAGAAGGAATTTCGATTGTTGAATTTGACAGCAGAAGAGCTGTAACGTTTTGTTCTATGTTCAAATGACAGGAATATGTGGATAAAAGTGTGGATTTTGGATACACGGACAACGAATATGAGTATTATAATCAGTGTCAAAAAGTATGTTCTAAGTTATAAATGAGGATAACTTTCATGCAAAAATATCCTTCATTTGTTTTGTATTCATGTTCGCCATTGTCGTTGTCATCAACTAAAATATTTTCCTGTTCTTGTTTTGTTTATGTGAAGAATAATCATTACATTTTACAAGCGGACTGTGAGTAAAATTGACTGATTGTTGGTGGCGAAGGTGAGGCAGTTTCGTGTCATTTTGTCAGGAAATTGCTGTTAATTAGTGGATGATTGAGTGTTGTGGTTGGACAATTGTCATTCAATTTTCTGGAAGGAAAACTTGTCCAAAAAACGAATTTACAACTTTAGCGGTTTCTTCAGCAGACTATATTTATGTCAAGAAGAGAAGAATGGTAAGGAAGCAATTAAATGTACCTGTGTGTACGCATGGGTAGATGAGAGTATAAAAGTGAATGAATTTTTCATAAGCCTGTTGACAGTTTGTGTTCCATTCCAACGAAAGAAGGTTTATATTGTATTAGTTGGTTAGTTAGTGGTTGGTTACCTCAATAAAAAATAATTTTTCATGATAATGGTTTCATTTGTATGGACAATGGACAGAAGAAATTTGGAAGTATATGGAATAAAAAGGGTGGAAGAGAAAGGGTTATACTATTCATTTTTGGAAGAATTTTCTTAAAAATAGGT
>JAQIWN010003580.1:0-12865 GCA_034699025.1 Entomobrya cf. arborea Gr-Col-00668
TGTGCCTGAACAAAAAGACCTTTCCTGACTCAAATGTTTTACTTCTCTGTCTGAGTAGCAACTAAGGAATCGTTTCTCGGTCCACTGGATCCCATTGGCATATATCTGGCTTAGCATTTTAGCATTGCTTCTTTTGTGATATGCATGAGTACATGACTTCAAGACTTACTCTACAATGAATTGTATGAGAAAGTCAGTCCTGAAAGGAATACAATGAAAATGCAAAGCAATCCATTTACTTTTCCTCAGTATGTATGCTTCAAAAGAGGCATATAAAAATATAAAATCCACATTGTAATTTGGGCATTTTACAAAATAAAACTAATAAAACTTGACTATTTTCGTATGTGATTTGTATAAACTAAATTGCGTTCAATTCCCATCAGGTATAGTACTACACAATGTAGGCAGATAAACACGCGATACAATTTTTTGACCACTACAAACATGCGACTGCAACATGTAACATGACAAGTGTAAAAAGCGTTAGGCGTAAGTACTTTTATGATTAAGCGCTGGACAATTCATATTTCCTTTAAAATGTCTTACTGCGCTGTGCAGCATAGTACATACTACATGCACCTTGTTTTTGCCTTGCCTAACCCGCAGTGGAGAAAGTCATTAAATGTAAGAAAAAGCCTGTTGTAGGGTTTATAAAACGAATGAGGCAGATCACATTACACGGACTAATGAGAGATCAACATCTAAATTTAAAGAAAAGCTCATTTGTCCCCAGTCCCCACAGGTTTCAGAAGCGTTTATTACTCAATGTTTATTTTATCAACAAAATAATATTTCATTCTTATGAACTGCGAAGTAAGTTAACATGCTCACAAGTTTTTTTTACGATCATCTCTCTTTATGATTTACATACAATTATGCTACATTGTTAGGTACTGGTGCAGAGTCATTTTTATTCATGAATAAGAAACTAAAAATAAAATTCTTTATGTCATTAGTCATTAGTATGTTTGTCTCGGAAATTATAAACGGAATGTCTACAAGAATAATATTCTTGAAAGTTTATACAGCTATTTTATCACACTTTTCGTGTCCAAGTCCATAAAATGACCTACTACAAACACATCAATATTGTATGACTTCTTGTCAGGGTCACGCAGTCACAAGCATAAGAACAAAAACCCTTTAGGCTTCGTTTTCGCTTTCCCCCTTACACAATCTCAATCTTTCGCAAAAGGCATGACAAAACCATATATTTTCCGTTATAACAGCTTAACGGGAGAAACGCGGATATCCATAAGATTTCATGTCCGTTGCTGTTCCGTTCCTCAAGAAATATCGATTTTTTTTCGCAACTGAGCTCAACACGCACAACATTAGCACGGTGGTATCACACAAGCTCTATTTTTCTCATCTGTAAAATTTTCAATCTCCTCAATTTCCTTATACAACCTTGTGTGTTGTGTGGTAAGTGGTAAATACTGTGAAGTGTAAATAAGTAAGCAAGTGGAAGAAATAAAAAAAATGTTTTTTATGCACGAAGCGATTTATTTGATTAAACTTTTCGTGAGCGAAAGAAACACAACTGAGGTCTGAATTGCAACTTTACCACAACATCCGTGTTTTCACATTTTAGGCTCGCTAGCCTTGTTATCTTTCATCAACTGGTACTGGAGTAACTGGAAGTGCTGGAACCCAAACATTCTTGTTATTTTTTTGCTGTAGTATGTTTAAAAAGTTTACACAATAAAAATTTTAAAGTAATTTCCGCAGAGACTTAAAACATTGTGAAAGCACAACACGTCCTTCATCTGAAGTGAATGCTTGCATGCAGCAAAAGAGAAATCCTTCTAATAATCATTAGCATGGCAAATTTTCTTTCTGTCTGGAAAATGGTTTTTAAGTAAGAAACCCCTAAAAAGTCTACATACTTGAAAATATTTCAGTACAATTTAAGTTTCACGGCGGACGCAGTAGAATTTCTGTGAAGAGGTGCTGCCCTTTAAACAGCTATTTATAGTATTTTAAACTTACACCCATTCCAAATGATTTGGCGTGCACTTTTACAAATTGATACTTTAGACAAAAAAGGGACTACATTACACAATATGTTATAGACAGAGTATGTGCCAGCACCAAGCTATTAAAGGGCAATCACATTGAAAGTCTTTTTTCGTCAGCAATATGACCCTGAGCGATCCATTATTAAAGGAGCTTAAAGGTATGCGTTTAAAGTTGTCTTGTAATCTTCATCTGCATCTCACGAACATTAATTTTCATTTTACATCATATGCAAGAAACGAAATATTGTTGCTGTTGCTACCCTGTAACAGGTCACATAGGCACTCTAGCGGCGTCAGGCCCTGGACCTTATACTGATGACGATGACGCAGTATTTTTGGTGTGCCACTCGCTGGAATCTATTTTTCTCAAAGGACTTGTACGGCATGATGGATTCACGCCATGGAAAACAGACTGCTTCCAGTGGTTCCATCAACTCGTGAGAAAGTATAACAGGTAGGTCAACAACAAGAATATTCATAATGAACTCGAGCATGATTGATTAGGGTTATGGTACAATAACAACAACAACCCGTACAGAAAATACCAGTTTTTCATTTTAATTAGTCTTATCTTATAAAAGTACGTAAAATCAGGTATTAGTATGCAAAGGAGAGAAGAATGTATCAAGTTAAATGAATAAGATTGGTAAATTATGATTAATTGTTTTTTGCAGAGTGCTACCATTAACATTTCGTGGTGCTTTTGACGATATAATGAATGACCGCAAAGCAAGAACCAACTCTGGGAAAACTAGACTACTGATTCGGCATTGTTTGCGTCGTAAATGTTTGCACACTCCGGTTGAATTTCATGTGGAAAATCGAGATTTTGAGGATACAAACCTGAGAGTTAACTACAATCCACATGCATCCGTCCTTGGACATGAGATTTTATCGCAAATTTTTCTATCCCTCCTTCTTCAGTTGAGCCACTATGACTTTAATTTTGATCTCGCCAATTCCTCTTTTCTTGACGAGTCATGGCAAATTCCAAAGCTATTTAAAACTGAGCTAGTCCCTTGCGATAAATTAGGGCTGACTTTAGGTTTCCCAATGGGATTTGCAGTGATTGTACGGATTCTGGAGCACAGCGTAGCAGCTGAATTGGTATGAGTGTGATTTTTAAACCAATTAAATTAACTGACAAGTTTGGTATTGAAAGGACTTTAAGGGATTCAAATTTAAATTTTGTAAATGTATTAATAATGAAGTCTGACAAGATTGAAATTGGAGATATACTGGATGACTTTAATGGGACCCCTGTGAGACATTTTTACGGCTCGAAAATAGAGAGCTTGTTTAAAAAATGCAAAAAGAAGCCATTTAACATTACAATCATAAAAGTATGGTCATCAGCTTTTAAATAATTATTTTATGCTAAATTATTAGCAAAGAACTTTTTCAATCATACAATAATTCATTTTTCTAGAGCAAAGACCCAGCTACAAGTCAAATATTTCTTCCTGCGATCAAACTATACCGAATATTGGGAATGGATCCTGAATTGCTAAACTACCCAGAGCCAGCATATCGTCGGCATGCAAAATCTGTGGTAAATACTGATTTCGAGCCAAACTCTGAATGTTTCACAGACTGTGATATGAACCAGCAAGATAATACGAATAGTAATGGAGAGTTAACGAGGATGACTGATGACAAGCTTATCGATGTGGAAGTTGCAAATCAAGAAATGTTGGCCAGTACAGAACAAGATCTCGTTAACTCAAGCTACTTGGAGCTTCTCTCTTCTCTTGTTGACCCACCTGCATCAACTCTTGACTTACTCACTTCCGAAATTCCTGATTTGATGTCTCAGGATAACACTCCAGCACAGCTAATTTTAGAACCAACTGAAAATGGAGAAAGTGGGTCAGTACTGGAACCAAATGGAAAGTCTACAGATCACACTCATAATCAAGATCAAAAGATGAAATGTGAAGCACGCAACTTTTATGATGATTCTCATCCTTTTCTAGTCTAATTACTTAACAAAAACAACATGCATTATGCATTGACTTAACCTACAATATACGTATTATCCATGTAATTCCATTACATTTTTCTCCATCTATTGAAACCCACCTATTTAGCTCCGAATTATTCTGGTGGTGTTTTGAAAAATAAAGTATTCTTGAAGCTATAGCATATTAACAGTATTGAGAACGCTTGAGAACGTACTCCTTTAAACCTAATCGAGAAATAAAACTAAAAATACGTTGTGTTCTGCTAATTTAGAAATATTTTTTATTCCTTTTTTAAAAAGGATGAAATTTGTTGGCTTGCATTGATTCATCTCACGTCATTGTATTATGTCGTACAACAATGATTTAGTACTAAAACTACTTAACAATTTTCCGTATTTTGTCGTAATTGAAACCATAAAACTTATCAATTTCATAGTCTTGTTTCAAAAGTGATGCAACATTTTGCTAACAAGTACAAGTATTATGGCAAGCTTGAATATTTTACGGTAACATTTTGGTAACTGTAAAATGAACACATCTACAAAAAAAAGGTTACAAGTTAACAAAAGTTCTAACCTTGTACATTCTATCATATCACTACGTTATTAAACAGTCATTACATTATTTACAATCAAAAGTAAAATACTAGAAAAAAATTGGCTTAAAACTTTGTTAGTAACTGCAGCACATGGTCATTCACAAGTTCATTGGCATCTCTTCCTAAATGATAGTCAAAATGATTCCACAGGGAAAAATTTACCGGGCTGTTTACGACAACGTTAGGAAGTTCACGAGCAAGTTTTTGTACGTCCTGTTAATCAAAATGTAATCCACAAACAAAACACACTCAAGTTAATTGCATGCAAAAACAACAGAAATAATTTGTAGTTAACAAAGCTGCCTTGCTTACATCAGGATTAACGACAGCGTCATTAGGACCGTAAAATAGAGCTACGGGTGCTGTGGTATTCCTTAAAGAGTAACGAGGCGGAGATAAACTGTTGTAAACCAACAAGTTTTGAGAAAACCCAAAATCATACTCTTGGAATATTCCAGTGTTTATTAATTGAGCAATATGAGATAGCGTCCTTGTGGAAGTAGGTGAAGGTGTGTGACTATAAAATAGCGGAATCTGGTTCTATTGCGCCAAAATAATCAAACAGAAGCGTTTAATCTTAAGTCATTTCTTTAAGGCATAATAAGTAGACATAAAAGCTTAAGAACTGGTTACACCAACTTACAACTTGGGTTTGAGGTAGATCCCATCCGGCATACAAGAAATTTATGTTTGCACAGATTGTTTCCGCTATAAAAGTGTTCGAGCAGAAGAAGCTCCCTATTGCATTGTAAATATTTAACAACCATGGCGGAAGGAACTCTCCGTGCAATATTGGCTCCAGTAATGGCTGCAACCGTACATAAAAAATCAATTTTACTTTAAAAACTTCATTTTTTAAGCACTACTTGAGCCCTGATATCTCGGTTAATTATTTTCCTGCAATGCAAATATAAATCACTCACAAAAACAACACCCTCTAATGGCGCAATCATTCTTGGAAATCCGACCATATTGTTTATGTATACCACGGGAGCGAGGGCTGTCATTAACCTTATTTTAGCGTTGTATTCTGGTCTTGTCGAGCACATTATCCAAAACATTGATGTTCCCATTGAAAATCCAACATAATACAGCTTCGTTTGATTAGTTGTTTTAAGAGCATGATCGATTTCCGCAGGGACATCATATTTTCCCATTTCATGCATACTGAAAAGACAAGGAAGGAAATGCTAAGATGATTTAGAAATATATGTATTTTATGTATCTTATCATTGTTAGATTAGCCATGCATTTATACAGTTTGCATAATTATGATTATTGCATTTTTTTAAATGCATACAATTTCGTTTAAAACTTATGTGAACGGTAACATCCTTTGCGGATGCAACGCATTTTTCATAAATAGCCTGTTCCGTGCTCGATGATGCAAAGCAAAATCGGAATAAACCCCAAATTTTTACTAATCTTAAATATCACACTTACCTATACTCCCAAAACCCTCGATTCCCTACAGTCATCATACTATGCTCCCTTGAGTACGCATTGCCCCTTGCATTGCCAAGCCAAACATCATAGCCGGAATCTGCTAGTCTTAAAGCTGCATGGAGAACGGACAAAAAAGACAAAAATAGCAAAAGTGAAACTTAACTTCTTGATAACAAAGAACTTGCACCTGCTTTGCATGAAAGTGTAATTAAGTCTCTTTTCAATCTCATGCTTCACTAGCTTACCCAACAATCGATCCGGCGTATTCATAAACCACTCAAACGAAGATGCAAATAGACCATGTTGCAAGTAGACAACGGGTCTCTCTCGAGTTCCTTTGTTTGCTTCATTTTTCCCATGTGGGATACGGTGCATGGTAAGGACATAGCCATCGTCAGTCGTTACTTTATGGCTTTCCACAGGATATCCATAACTTTTGATTACCTGAGGCTATAAAACAATGCACTTTTTAAGTATATACACTTTTAATCACCTACCACCTTCACCACCTTCCCTGCAACAATTAAAAGTTTTCATGACACATTAAACTTTACCGTTGTTTTATGAGTTGCCGGATTATTAATCTTCCTGGTCAAGGAACTCTTTACCGCAAATAAATTATTCATAGGTTGACTACTTGTTCCGAAGAACTGAGTGAGAAAGTCAAACTGAGCATCGCACACGTGTAAAATTGACGCACTGAGAAATACACTTAACAAAACTAAAGAAGATGATGTGGAACCACTAGAAATCATCATCTTCTAAACTTGGTGTGCGTATTGGGTAGTGGCTTAAGTCGCCGATGTGACTTGTCCGGCAACAGGAGACCTGCGAAGGAATACATGTGATTTTTTTGTTGGATTTTTTTATGGATTCAGGTCAAGTTTGAAGAAGAACAAGAAGAAGAAAGCCATATTCCGATACTCCAAAAAAAGTCAAGCTTGAGTTGAATTGAGATGAGAGTAGAGTGAAGTTTTAAAATGAAAAGGAGTTAAAAGGTTAGTATTGTTCACACTTTAACATCTAAAATGTAAATGACGGAGTGTTTATGTGTAATTAGCCAAGAAAAGATAAGAATGACAATAACAAGGATCCAAAATGAACGATAGGTAAGTAACAATGCAATACAATAATATAGCTCTCTATTAGTCATGTCATGAAAGAAACTTATGATATTTCAAGGTAAAGTTAAATGAAATGAAGTTCACCTGATGTGCATTCGCCGCAGGGTAACAATATTAAAGTGTACAAACACACCACCAGCCACCAACACTCACCATTACCACCACACCAGTAACAGATTACATGAATGGAAGTCACTGCTAAAAGGCAATAACAATGAAGATGAATATATCAAAGAAAATGCGAGTGAGGTAAGGATGATCGATCTGTTGCATAAAAGTCGTGACCCTTATTGTAAAAATGATGATCGGTATATTTTGTTACGCACTCTTTAATACACCTTTTTATAAACACACTAATATAAATGCTGTGTAACTTTAGTTGTGTTGTTGTAAATGTAAGTCATAAAAGTAGTGGTGAATAAAAACAAGTCAGTATGTGGCTCGTTACAGGTAAATGAATTTTAAAAAGTCATTAAAAATTTTGATTTATTAATGGCACCCTTCTTTAAGTTTCGGATCTTTGAGAGCGCTAATTATCACAATTTTTCTACGGTGCGCTCGACGGTTTGAATATATATGAATCTTGAATAAGATTTCCAGTCATTTTTATCTCTTCGCATTTCCACACTACATTTTGTTATTGAATAGAATTCGTATTTTTGTGGCATCATTATGTTTTTGTAATTAATAAAAATGTGGCATACCAGCAAAAAATTTATGTTTTGAATGAACTTTAGAATAACAATACGTGTAAGTAAGTTGGAAAAAAATAGTATGAGAGTTTCCATAAAACAAGTGACTGGCTGAGGCGCTTTAAGCCAGACCGTGCGAATTTGTTCTACCTTCCTCATTTAGAATTGCAAAACCTGAAATGATTTTATCTATGATTAACTTTTCGTTTTTCAGATTCTATCGTGTATACGCATGCATAATAATATAGTTTTGTGCATAAAAAGTTACAGTGTTGTTTGTATGCTTGAAAAAACCTGGAAATAATCGGCTCTATTACATCTTTGTTAATTACATACATTACTACACTAAATGATTCCTTAAACCGTTTTGTTTGGATGCAAAAAAAATTATATCTTTGTAAAAGCAATCAGTTTTAGGGCAATCGTATGTCGTAATTTTTAAACTTATTTTATTTAGTCTGTTCCGTGAGTGCGACAATGATGACGTGCTGTTTCTTTTGAAGACATCGTTCATGGTCATCCTATTGTCCGCAAAATTTTAGACCCTTACAGAGAAAACCCAAAATCTATTGAAACATGCCAATCGCTTGACTGACTGTATTGACTTTTTATTACATTTTGTTCACCTCAACTGGTATCGTTGCTCAATTCTTCAAAAAAACCTAAACCCAGGGTTATGGCGATCGTTCGAGATTCTTTTTTTTTTGTTCAAAGACAGTTATCATGAGTTAAGGTTTTTATTGGTAACAATAAAGTCACCGTTTTTTAGATGATTATCATCAAACTCCCAAAACATAAAGGGGATCTTCTGGTGATGACCTTGCCGTGTGTTGCATAAACCGTATAAAAATTTTATTCACAACAAAAGTAACCTTCGTGCTCATATGACTTCACGACTACCACAACGGCGACTGATTGGTGCTCCTAGATTTCAAGAGTACTGGTGTTAGTTAAAGTATAATAGCGTGTCTATCAATTTGCTTATATATAAGAGCACCAAGATCATTTTTCAGTTCTGATTTGTCATCATCATCATCTATATCTTGTAAATAATTTGAAAGGTAATTCTCTTGCGAATGTAATTACTCCACCAAAGATGCAGTGTTACATGTTTATTGTCAATTGACTGACTAACCCCCACCAAACAAAACGGCATTTATAAAAAAAAAGTGGCAGTGGCAGTCAGTTCGTTTATAGCAAACTTCAACTCTTGGCCATACCGAACCAAATGCATAGGCTTAAGGCATAAAGTATAACTGCTATTTTTATTAATTGCCTCTAAATAAGTTGCTTATTAAAAACGTTAGTAATGTTATCCCATCCCAAATCTCAATGCTGCCCAACCAACGAAGAGTTATTATGAATATGGCTAGAATTCTATCAATTCTTTCCATTGATTAAAAAAACGTGCTATTGAAACAAGTTCCTTATTTACAAATTCTGGTAGCTTGCATAATCAAATTTGTCCTTTTTGTTCATAAACATACTGTGTAGTTATGCGTCTGTCAAGTTAACACATAATGACGACGAACTTGGTACTTGTCCCTACGGAGGAGTACTTGGTACAGTGTATCTAATGTATAAACTTCAAGTGTCCATTACTCAATCGCCATGTCATGCGTGCAAGCAATGTCAAGTTAGTTGGTTTGATGGGACAGGGACAGTTACTTTGAAATATGCAAGGGATACCCAGTCAAGTCAACAGTGGCTGTCCTTTGGTCAAAGTAATTTTAATCAGTAATTCAGTGGTTGAATACTATTCGAATTGGTAATGATAAGTAGTTAAATTCTATTTTTACTGTATAATATTATATTTTTAAAATACGCAACACACTAACACTCACCTTTACCTTCAATTTTTTTGTGCGTGGTATATATTATTTGTCAATGGGTAGACTTCTCTGATGAGCCATTTGGCCCTGACAATCGCAAAGGGGTCTACAAATGTTTGTGTTGATAAATCTTTCATTATTTCATTTCACGCATGATTTTAAAAAGATAACGCAAGAGGTGTGTTGTCTGCAAAAATTGTCACTTTAAAATACATATAGTGCAAAAATATATTTTACAACGTGCGTTTTTATTTCATACCTTCCAAAATTTAAAAATAACAAAGTTTGTTTTAGAACGTTTCATAAATTTTATATAATTATTTAATGATTGGAGGCTAGTTCATTAAAAACTTACTGCATTATTTCAAAACACTGCACTGTTAATTTTAACCAAAAGAAATTGAAATTATTAAAAATACGTAAGCGGTATAATTATGATTAACAACAGCATTTCTTAAGGCAAGTGCAAGGCAGGCATATAATAGTTTTGACACATTCGCAGAACAGGTATGCAATGAGGCATGATAAGATCACTAATCCTAAAAGACATCCCAGAATAATCCATACCCAGTCCATTGTACTTAGCCTGTGTAATAAAAAATGCACAACAGTTAGTATTTTTGCTACAAAAAGATGAAGTACTAGGTGCTTATGTATCTTACCCATCTTTATTATCGTCATCGCCGTCTTTTCTACTTTCAAATGGAACAATAAGAGCAGATCCATTCTGTTCCAAAGAATTTATGTTTCTTGCGGTTGTAGCTAGAATATTTAAAGCTACAATCGCTACTGTCAAGAAAATTGACTTTGTTAGAACAAACATTTTAGGATTTTTAGTTAAAGATGATTTTTTTAGCTGTAAAAGGATAAAATATTTAGTTATATTTACACCTAAAATGGCTCAATAGTGGGAATGTTAACCAGTGACTATAATGCCCAATGATTCATTATTCCAGGTTGTGATAAATAACACCTTTTTTATCCTCTTATCATACATTGCATACAGATATAAAAAATCAAAAAATTATATCTTATCACCAGCTTTCCTGTTGACGTGATTCCCATGATGAACTTTCCGTGTTGGATTGGATGACACATTCACATCACACTATGTTCTCTCCAAACTGATTCTTGTGACATTAAAATTAATTGAGTAGCTCTTTATCCAGACAGCATGAATGAGCGTTTTCCTCATTTACGAAGTATTTATTCTTATCATTTCAAAAGTACACAATTGTCAGTACCATGAAAGTAAGCAAAACAATTGATTTTATCCATCATTTGGTCTTAACTTACCAAGCGCATTCACCATGCATAAGCTCAATTCAAAATTCAATTTGTATGAGTGTGAGTATATGAATCTTGTCCTTTTAATGTTTCCCATATAAGTAGTTAGTAGTTTTAAGTCATTTAAAAATAAGTTAGAATAGTAATAAGAGGTTAATTGCATTGCAACGAAAAACCGTTCTGCAGGGAGAATTCGGCGAGGTTAAGTTTTCGACAAAGGGTCGTTTTAACTTGGAAACTGAGGGGAATACGTTCAGGGTAAGGGCTGTGTTATGTTGTTGAATGTTATCGGTTGATAACAGGAAATCATTAAAGTTGCATTAAAGGTACATTTGGTCACTACATCATTTCACCAATACCAAGTTATCAATTATAATGAAAACCGTAATTTTTATCATTGTTATGTATGTACGTCAACATAACTTGTATGATTCATTGATATTTATGTACACTTATAAGTCAGATTACAAATGATCATAAGTATGTAACATTCCATTCTAAGTTTCATGAGGTAAAACATATCAAACATTCAGATCAAATCAGATTTTTCAAAATATCAACTTTATTTTTGAGCATTCTTGCTTTCATAAAATCAACTTTTAATTGCATGAAACAAACTCTAGTAACAAAATACTGTCTAGATCAATATGCCTTCCTAAACTATCGTCATTTAATTCGTAGACCCTTTGAATGGGAACTCGTAGCAAACTTAGTTGAGCACTTTCAACAAAATTATACTGCATTTTTACAAAATCTGTAATGTCTGATATTTCAACTATCCATTCTTCAATGAACTTTTGTAACGCTCTACCTCGTATACCAAGTTGAATGGCACGTCTTTCTATTTTTTCTCCTTGAGGGTCGTGGTCAGGATCCCATTGAATTCGTACATCATCAGCCCCAAATGAGTCACCTCCTCCTTCAGAGCTTGCTACATCCCTGTCCCCACCCCGTCTTTTGCTTAGAGCCAAAAGTTTCTTAAATCCTTCTTCCTTAACTTGTATGGCAAGGATGTGTTCCTGGTTCTGTTTCTTTGCCCAGCCAGAACGATACATCATCCAGAGAAAGTTAGGTTTGATCCATGTCATCCTTTCTGTGGAAAATCCTGGACAGCCCTTGAAAGTATTGTTCTGGGAAGCCCATTCCGCTATGCCCTTATTGTACGCTTGATAGACAATCACATTTTTATTCTGTGTTGTAGCTAAAATATGTTTCCCTTTTGCTGGCCACACTGAGGTGGCAAAGGTATAAAGTTCAGTTTCAAACGGGAGATTCTCTGAGGACATGGTGGCACACTATGGATGGAGGTGTATGATAAACTAAAATCAGATAAAAACATTCTTATGGCAGAATCAAAGGTAATGCGAACGTTTTACCAAGTACTAAATGTCGTTTTTCCTCACATGAATTGATTTTAAAAATATTATGAGTAAATATGAGCGCTTCACGTGCCATCGTATTCTCCTGTATGTTGAATCATATCATACGTAATATGACAAGCAAGTATATCCGTAGCATTAGGTGTCCTTGAAACTGAAATATGAAGATTTGTATTCAGTTCACCTGAGCATCATTATGTGGCAATGGGGCAATATGAATTTTTTAAAGTTTGTGCAGAGATTGCCAGTTTCAGAATTCCATGGTCATTCCATTTTTAGTATGAAGCAATACGATACGACGTTTTTTGCACGAGCAAATAAAATATGCTATTATGCTCATCGTATGTTGTAAAGTAATCAATGACATGTTGTTTCATGAACGGTGCTGGTGCACTGTTTTGTTGAAACATTCCAAAATGCCACGACAGATCAAAAATACAATAGTTTTAGTTTTGGAAATATAGGGGTCAATTTAGCATAGCATCAAAGACGTACTTTATTGACTTGAGAATGAAAGGC
>JAQIWN010003581.1:0-12859 GCA_034699025.1 Entomobrya cf. arborea Gr-Col-00668
TGCTGGATTTTTAAAGATCCCTGTTGACGAGTTCGATGCTAAATTTTTTGGTAACTTGGATACAATGTTAATATAACGTTCGAACGTACATGTGAAAATATAATATATTTGAAACGACGTTTTGTTGTAACAGGTATTTCCCCTATGGAAGCTTTTTATTTGGATCCTCAACATCGACTTATGCATGAACTTGTTTGGGAGGCACTGGAGGACGCATGTATTAATCCTACCACACTTCGTGGCACTTCCGGCTCGATTTTTATGGGCTCCTGGACAAACGATTATAAGGACATACTCAATCACGCTGGAATTCAAGACTTTTATCGTAAATACATCGGAAATTCTATTGGAGCTGCGACGGCAAGATTGTCCTTCCTTTTGGGGCTAACTGGTCCCAGTATCGCTACAGAGTCTGGTTGTAGTGCTGCAATGGTCGCATTACATTTGGCTTGCAAAAGTCTTCTAAATGGGGAAACTAATTTGGCTTTAGCGGGTGGGGTTAATCTTCTTCTTAGACCATATGAAAAGGAAATATTGCCTATGGTTATTTCTCCAGATGGTAGATGTAAAGCATTTTCAAAAGATGCAAATGGATTTGCAAGGGCAGAAGGATGTGGGGTTCTTGTCCTCAAAAGATTTTCAGATGCTGTCAAAGACGGAGATAATATTTGGGCTTTAATTAGAGGCTCAGCGGTAGCACAGGAAGGTGTATCAAATAGCATTGGGACACCTACCGTACACTGCGAGTCTCTTGCAATGAAAACGGCATTGAAAAATGCGGGAGTTCGTCCAGAAGAGGTGTCGTATGTTGAAGCCCATGGAACTGGAACGATAGTTGGAGATCCTATAGAAATTGCTGCGATTGCCAAGGCATATCATTCGCCAAACAGAACAAAGCCGTTAGTTATCGCTTCTTGTAAAAATAATATCGGTTTTACCGAGTCCTGTTCTGGAATAACTGGTATAATGAAAGTAGTACTTTGTATGCAACATGAGGCAATTCCAGCTCACCGAAATTTTACCAAGCTAAATCCAGCGATTGACTTGGACGCCATTCCAGCTGTACTCCCACTGGAACGTTTGAAGTGGAAGAAAGATTCGGGAAATCCACGAATAGCTGGGGTCAGTTCATTTGGAATTACTGGAACAGACGCTCACGTGATTTTACAAGAGAAACCAGACATCTCTTCCAGTAATGTACTCACTTTGGACAAACAAATGGAACGTCCCTTCCATCTTCTCAAGCTTTCTGCAAAAACAAACGAAGCTCTTATGGCTCTGTTGGATAGCCACAAAGAAAGATTTGAAAATATTAAGGAGTCATTTGCTAATGTTGCATATTCCCTAAACACAGGTCGTGCTAATTTCAACCACAGGGCAGTAATTACAGCCGATTCTAATGAAGCTGCAGTGACATGTATCAATAAACAATTGTATTTGACGGGAGAACATATCTCTTCAGAAAATTCAGTTGAAAAAATATGTTTTCTTTTCACTGGTCAAGGATCTTAATATCCGGATATGGCTAGAATGCTCTACTTTTCCAGTCCAGTTTTCCAGATGAATTTCGATCATTGCAAAAACATTTTGAATGATCGTTACAATATCAACTTGATGGATGTACTATGGCGCCAAAATGATGCATCTGGAAATCTGATCAACCGTACAATTTACAGTCAAACATCAATATTTTGCGTGGAGTATGCCCTGCTTAAGTTGTGGGAATCTTGGGGTGTAAAACCGGATTTTGTTTTGGGTCACAGTTTGGGAGAATTTGCGGCAGCCGTTTGCACTGGCTTTCTAACAGTTGAAGATGCAATTCTTTTGATTGCTGAAAGGAGTAAACTAATTGACCGACTGCCGGAGGGCAAAATGCTTGTAGTGCAGGCCGACAATGATACGATTCAAAGGAAACTAATGGAATTTGCTGGAAATGATGAAACTAAATATTTGGATATCGCTGCAGTTAATTCATCAACGCAGACTGTTGTAGCTGGAGATGAAGACGTGGTAATGGAATTTTCAAAGTTTTGTACCAAGGGCAAACTTAAGAACGTTATGCTTTCATCCTCCCACGCATTTCATTCTGAACATATGGATCCAATGCTGAATGACTATAGAAAGGTGGCAAAAAGGGTGAAAATTGGGAAAACGTTTGGTGAATGCAAATATATTTCTGGATTGCGAGGAGATGTTGTGTTTCCTGAGAATATTGACGAGGAGTACTGGGTTGAGCATACGAGGGAAAAGGTGAAATTTTTGGATGCGAGTAAAAAAGCCGTTGAGCTTGGTTGTCGAATATTCATTGAAATTGGACCGCAACCAGTTCTTTCAGCATTGACAATGATGAACGTCGATACCGAAATTGCATGTCTACCATCTCTTCAAAGGAACAAAGACGAATGGGAAACAATATTGAATTCAGTTGGAAAGCTTTATTTGAAGGGAATTGAAATTGATTGGGATGGAATTGACATGTTCTACAATCGTAACAAAGTTCATGGTCTACCACATTATCCATTTAAAGGAAAAAGATTCTGGCCAGATGGGATAAAAAGCGGTGGAAATGAAATTCATCCTTTGATTGGTTCCTCACTTGAGAATGCATCTCATATTAAAATATTTCAAACTGGAATAAGCCTGGAAGCTCATAGCTATATTAAGGATCATTCAATCGGACAAACTGTAATTTTCCCGGGAGCTGGTTATCTTGAAATGTGTCTGGCAGCTGGACTGGCTACTATTGAAAATTCTTCTGAAGTTATGGGAAAACCTAGAAGGCCAATGAAAGTAGAAAATCTTTTGATAAAAGCCCCTATGGCATTGGCGGACGGGAAAACTTGTCAAGTTCAAACAGTTGTTGAAATTAATACGTCAGGGGAAAATAAATATGACTGGAATGACTTGACAGTCAATATATTTAATAGAAGGGAAGATTTAAACAGCCCAAATACGAATTGGATCGAACACGTAGCTGCTACGTTTTCACCGGTTCCAACCGCTGAGGAACAATTAACAAAATTCGATAACGAAGAATTTAGAAAAACGATTTCTCAATCATCCGAGGATAATATCTTGAAAGAATTCTATGACAAGTTGTCATCTATTGGATTAAATTTTGGACCGGCTTTTAGAAGTTTGGAAAAAGTTTGGAATGGAAATAACGGTAATGCTTTAATTGCCAAAGTAAAGGTTCCAGAGACTGCTACTCACGATCAATATATCGTACATCCGGTTGTCTTGGATGCCATGATTCAGGCAATGATGTTGCTGCAAATTACTAGTACGAATTCAAAAACAAGGTTATGTGTACCCATTAAAATTGGGAAATATTTGTGGATTTCAAATCCAAAAAGTACCAAGTCAGATTTGTACATTTACGTATTCGAAAACTCTACAGCTTTGCTAATCGACTCAGATGGGAAGGTTTTTGGCAAAATGGCAAATGTTGAATTAGTTAACACAACTGTCAAGGCAATAGAGGCAGTTATAGAACAACAGACTACTGTAATGCCGGACATGTGGGAAGGACTTTGGCAAGCACAATCGGGACCATCACAGCATCGACACGACTTGTCTATCTGCAGCAAAGAGAAGTTTTATGACGACAAGTTGCTTAAAACTTTAGATCAAAAGTTTAATCATTTTAGCCCAGCTCAGGAGAAAATATGTACAGGCTTAGAACAATTAGTTTATCTAAATTTTGTTCGTTGCCTTTATAATTGTGGATGGGTACCAGTATTGGGCCAACAGTTTAACAAGAAGTTTTTGATTGATCAACTTGAAATAAAAACAGAGTATTCCAAACTACTAAGCTATATACTTCATGTTTTGGGTGAAGAAGGGATTTTGGAAGTTGTTACGCAAGATATTTGGAAAGTTAAGGCTTTACCACCTTTGCAACTTGAAGTTGAAGAACAGTTGTTGGGGTCAAAATTTACGGAAGATTTGGTGAAAGGGTTTAATTCGACGCTGTTGTTCTTAGAACTTGGGAATAACTATGGGGAAATTTTGAAGGGGAAACAATCAGCACTTTCCATTTTATTTCCTGGAGATGATGATAGTTCTAAAGTTAAATGGCCACCAGTTGCTGATTTTTACAAAGAGTATGCAGATCTTTCTGGTATGAAAGGGTTGTACTGCGAGGTATTACGTGCTCAACTGAATAGTTGCAAAAGTCATATGAGTGGCACTAAGGAGGTTTTAAGGATATTGGAAATTGGCGCCGGTACTGGTTTCCTAACTCTGGAATATTTAAAGTTGTTGAAGGAATGCGGCATAGAGTTTGAATATACTTTTACGGACATTTCCCCCGCATTTTTTGCCGCAGCTGAGAAGAAACTTGAGCCATATTTGAAACATGTGATTTTTAAGAAGTTGAATATTGAAGAGGATCCGGCGAGTCAAGGTTTGACGCCAAATTACTATGACTGCATAGCTGCCAGTGATGTTATTCATGCTACAAAGAATCTTCAAGAAACTTTGGAAAATGTGAGGATGCTACTAAGGACAAATGGGTTATTTATTTTGGCAGAACAGACAAGAAAAAGTAGAATTATAACTTATTTGTTTGGTCTACTGGACGGATTTTGGAGATTTGAAGATGTTGGCGTAAGACAAGAGCATTGTACTATTTCTGCAGATAAATGGAAAGTGACTTTAGAGATAGCTGGTTTCAAAATGATTGAGGATTTTCCAGCCCATGAAAATTATCACTCGCTCATTTATTCAATCAAAAGAGAACTTAAATCACAGCCAATAAATAAGGATCTCTCGAAAAGTTTAAAACCAATTAAGTATTGGATTTGTTTTCACCAAGAGGATAGCCAAGCATCCAAACTGTTAATAGAACATCTATCGTCATTACCCAATCGACAAGTTATCACTGTTACCCGT
The DNA here is from genome assembly GCA_034699025.1 of Entomobrya cf. arborea Gr-Col-00668. NCBI lineage: Eukaryota > Metazoa > Arthropoda > Collembola > Entomobryomorpha > Entomobryidae > Entomobrya > Entomobrya cf. arborea Gr-Col-00668. The sequence continues at coordinate 4,897 of JAQIWN010003581.1, forward strand.
GGGGAAAATTTTGATTCAAAACCGGATTGGAAATTTACCCTGAAACCTAATTCAGAACCAGATTTTGTACAACTTTGGAATGTTATTGAACACTGCTATAGCTGCAATAACTTAGAGGGCGTTGTATACGCTTGGTCACTGGAAAACGCTAATTTGAGTCAAATATCCGCATTGCAACCTTATTTTTACATGATCAAATCCTTGCTAAGTCGAAAAATGAGTACAAACGCTAAAATCGCTTGCCTCTTAACCGGTATCATGCCAATAGAAGGTAGCAACTTTGTTAACTACAATTCCAGCACACTTGTAGGCTTCACCCAAACTTTACGAAATGAACGTTCAGATGTACTTTGTCGATGTATTGATATTGGTTCGATACAAAATGTAGCAGACGTGGAACAACTGTTTTTTGAACTGTGGAACACTGAAAACAACAGTCAAGTAGCGTATGATCCCACAAATACAAGATATGTATACAGACTCCATTCTCATAAACCAAAGCTCTCCGGTTTAAAGTTACCAAATGGATCAGACCGATTTCAACTGGTTTTACCAGAAACAAATTCAATTCAAGACTTACAGTACGACGTTCTTGAGCCTCATATTTTACAAGAAACTCAAGTCGAAATACTGGTTAAGGCAACGGCTCTAAATTTTCGGGATATCATTTGTATTTTGAATGCTACAAACGACCTTAAACCCTCTCTTGGTTTTGACTTTGCTGGAGTTGTGAAGCGTATTGGGAGACAAGTTTCCAAATGGTCTGTAGGAGATCAAGTAGTTGGCTTAAATATTAACTATGATACTTTACCTAGCCATATAAAATTAGATGAAGAGGACGTAATTCGAGTACCCCAAGGAATGTCTTTTTGTGAAGCTTGTACCCTTCCTGCTGTCGTAGAAACTAGTTACTGCTGCTTGATTGAACTGGCAAAAATAACTAAAGAAGATAGCGTCTTAATTCATACAGCAACTGGAGGTGTTGGACTAAGTGCTATACAAATTTGTCAAAATGTCGGATCAACTATATTTGCCACGGCGGGTAGCCAGCGAAAAAGGAATTACTTAAGAGGTTTGGGTATCAAATATATATTCAATTCTCGAAATACCAACTTTTCTGACGAAATTCTCAAGATAACCAATGGGCAAGGAGTAGACGTTGTTTTGAACTCGTTGACAAGCGACGGCTTCAAAGAGGCAACACTCAAAGCTTGTGCAAAAAATGCTCGTTTCATCGAAATGAGTAAGCTATCAATTTGGCAACCTGAAGATGTTAAAAAGATTCGTCCAGATGTCCAATACACAATTTTCGACCTTTGTTCAAAGCCACCACTGGAAACACAACGTTTAATACGTAAAGTAGAAGAACTGGTTAGCAGAAAAATTAATCAACCAATTCCCTACGTGAGATTTGATGCGGTGCACATTCGAGAAGCTTTAGGATATCTTCAGAAAGCCAATCATATTGGTAAGGTGATATGCGTCATGCCCGAAATAAGATTACAAAACGGAAACATGCAGGTTTATACACCAATGTTTAACGACAATGGCACGTATCTAATCACTGGAGGTCTTGGAGGAATCGGATTTGCTGTTTGTCAGTGGATGGTAGATCTGGGTGCCAAACACATAATATTGGCTGGACGAAAGCCACCCACTGAACTAATGATCGACTCTATTGACACCCTCAAAATAACTAAAGGTGTAAACATTATTGCTGTTCAATTGGATGTCAGTGTTTTTCAAGAATGCGAGCAGTTAATTAAGGTGAGAATTGGTGAGATGGGATTTCCACCATTAAAGGGCATCATGCACGCCGCTGGAACTTTAGCAGACGATTTAATTGAAAATCAAAACTGGGAAAGATTATCAAGCACATTTAAAGCCAAGGTTGATGGCACCCTTAATTTACACCATTTGACAAAGAGCTTGAATTTAGAGCATTTTGTTATGTTTTCATCAATGGCTGCGATTTTTGGAACACCTGGACAGAGTAATCATTCAGCAGCAAACTATTTACAAGACACCATGGCACATTACAGACATTCTATTGGGCTTCCAGCTACAACAATTAATTGGGGACAATGGGGCGAAGTAGGAGTTGCTACAGAATTAGATCTTCCCGGTATAAAAACATTATCAACGTTGCAAGCACTCAAAGGATTGGAATACGCTTTAAAATCCCAAAGAGTTCAAACCGGGATTTTTAATATTGACTCGTTTGTAATGTTGCGAAAGATCATTCCAAGTCTTTCAAATATACTTGATGAGAACCTATGGAAAAATTGTGCTAGAACTGGCAACAAAACAATGATAACCAACACAACTATCCAATCAGATGAATTTTGGCAGCGTTTCGATAGCTTAACAACCAAAGTCGAAAAGATTGAAATGCTTCGTGAGAAATTGAGGCGTGTGCTGAGAAATATTCTAAAATTTGACGATACAGATATCATTGAGGACAATACGAAATTTCAGGACGTGGGTATAGATTCTCTAATGTTTGTGGAAATAAAAAATACTCTTCAAGTTATTCTTGGGAACAGACACATTATAAGTGCTAGCGCTTTAAAAGATCGAAACACGATTGCTATGTTGTCTGAAACTTTGATGGAAATCATTGAAGGCAAAGCTGTTGAAGAAGACATCCCCCCGACTAATGAGCAAGTTAACAAGCTCATTAAGGAGGACTGCGTTTTACCAGAAAAGATTTGCTGTAAAGCTGGTCAAGTAAAAATTGATATTCAAAATGTTTCCAAAGTTCTTCTAACTGGCTGTACAGGAATGCTAGGACCATACGTTCTCAAAGAGCTTGGAAATTTAAAACAAATGGAGGAAATCATTTGTCTTATGCGACCAAGAAAACAAATTTCTGGAATTAAGCGACTGAGAAGTGTGCTTCAAGAACGTGAAATACTTTGTGAAGTAGACATGTCGAAAGTTAGATGTGTAACCGGAAATGTGGCAAAACCGGAACTTGGAATGGAGACTAGTATTTGGGAGGAATTATGCGAAAGTGTAGATGCGATTTTTCATTGTGCAGCAAACGTTCAACATATTCAGTACTACAAGAAAGGAAACAGGGATGATGACGTTCGAACTGTAAATATTGGTGGTTTGAAGAATATTTTGGAGTTTGCATGCACAGGTAGTAAGCTGAAGCACGTTTATTGTGGATCAAGCTTATTAGCTGTGGTGACTGTGGATGAAACTGGTTGTGTCTCGGAAAACTGGCCCGAACATAATGACTTGGATGACGTTACGTATTTTGCATATCCGATTTCGAAATTTGTTGGAGATGTGCTAATGAAAACTGCAGTTTTGGAGAGAGGTATTCCCGGGAAAGTCTTTAGATATCCGATAATTATGGGGGATTCAAAAACTGGCAGATTTGTTTTGGAACAAAATCATGTTATGTTAAGGTTTTTATTTATGTTAAAAAATGGAATAATGCCAAGTATTCCATATCCGTATCCTACTCTACCAGTGGATATTTGCGCATCTACAACGGTGAAATTATTTTTTAACAAGGATACTCCAAACGACGTTTTTAACGTTTCGAATATGACGCCAGATGTGGAGCAAGAGTTTGTTCATGTAGCAAAGAAACTGGGATACGATGTAGATGTTGTAGAATATTCTGAGTTTTGTGAGAGGATTCGTGATTCTACTTCGGAAGATTCCCCATTCTATATATTTCGAGACTTTTACAGAAGTGAGGACGAGATAATGTCTATATTTAGCAAATCCCAGGTATTGCAACAGTATATATTGGATGGGGGCTCCAACAAAGAGTTTTTGATTAGCAAAAAAATTGCTAAAATCCTTCCAGAATTTTATAAAAATTGCGAACCAAGTATGGATCAGATTTACCGAGATCTTTCCTACGCACAGAAACAAGGGTGGTTTGCCAAATATAACGTTTAATGTAAAAATCATTGATAAACTTTAATTGAGCGGTTGTAGTTATAGTTATAGCAATGAAGCATTTAATTTTTGCTGTATGGTTTAATAGTAATTTTGTCTTGAGTTTAATAACACCCATTAATATTTGTATCGAGTTTGTACTTACTTATGAATTTAATAAAAAGATTTATACTCATATATTCATTTTTGAATTATAAGTACATCAGCAAATATTTTTATTACATGAATGATCTTTAGCTTCACGACTTTTGACAAAGGTAATTAATTTTTATATTTTTTGCAAATCTTATTTATTTTTTGTTCATTTCATAATACCTTTTTTCAGAACCTTTGATTTTTGAGTATTTTCGTTTCCAATAACTACCTACTTAACTGCTTACTAATTAAGATTAGTACTAAACATGACAATAATACAATGTAGCCCAGGGTAATTAAAAATCCTTTCCATACATTTGGATGATCAAAATCCCAGCCACGTATCATTAACGATCTTATAGACTCCCCAGACAACGTCATAGGTAGATACGGACTAATATCTTGCAATATTTTAGGCAACCCCTCAAGTGGCCATAAAAGGCCCGATACAAACAGATTCGGCAAAACTGTTGCAATTGTACCAAGAGCAGCTTGGTATTCTTCAGTACAAAATATAGCGAGTAATAATCCCACCGCTAAGCCACTAAGGCCTTGCAGCCAAAAAAGAGCCAAAATTAAAGGTAGTTTGGAAACATAAGTGACAAGATCAAAACCAAACTGAAGTACTTAAATTACAAAAGTTGACTGGAATAAAATAACTGAAGATTGAGTGATTGCATATGAAATTAAAATTTTCAAAATTCTAACCCCTGCAGCCATACAACGTTCCAATGTCCCGTCTCGTTTTTCACTGATAAATCGAATAGCTGTTATTAAAGAAAAGAAGTGGATCAATCTAAGTACATAGATAAAAAATCAATACTATTTTTAAATTATTGAACTTGACAAAAAAAATTCATAAAATAAATTATTATTATTATAAATCGTACTCTATTGCTAAACTCGGCCCTACAAAGGACAATGATGTCATTTCATTTTCTCCAACTATTGGATCTGCACACTACAAAATTATAAATTAGTGTAAACCTCTCCAAGAATCTATTTAAAATTATATATTAGCATCTTCTGAACTTTACATACCTGTAACGGATATTCAGCAATGCGTTCATCAAATCCACAATTTTTCAACATATCTTTCGAATAAAGTTCAAAGGTCTCTTTTAGCATTTTTAGGATTGCCCCATAAACCAGACTGTCTAAAAGATATTTAAATTTTTCCACATTTTTAATCAAACCTAACATTTTGTTAGTCGATGAATTGTAGCACAACTCACTTGTTTGATCGAATTGTAAGATAATTTTAGAATCGTTCCATTCAATTTTTCCTTCTTCACTTTCATCATAATAGGATGAGGAACCCAGTAAAACTCTCTGTGTTACAGCAGATGTGTAATTTTTAGGAAAATAAATGTACCCATAAACATTTCCCTGTTCCACTGCTTCAATAGCTGATTCAATTGTTTGGAAATTGATCTAGTTAAATTACGTTAACTTTATTTATATATTATATTCTTATTTGGAAATCATAACAGTGACTATTTCTTACCGTTTGAATTGAGTCCCCAACTAATCTATTTAAGAAGGCGCAGCTTAACTCTTCCAATTGACACGAATCTTTTAAACTGTCATTTGCAATGCAACCACGGTAAGAAACAATACCTCCCAAAAACGAAACTCATCGAGTACTTACCCATAATGATGAATTGCGCCAAATTCAAATTTTGAGAAATCCAAAAATTCCTGTACATAATATACTCAGGGTCCGGTTTTTTATTCTTTTGTATTCAAAATCATATGTATAATTTTTTCATGAAAGAATAAAAAACCGCATCCTAAGTATATCATGTACAGGAATTTTTGAATTTCTCAAAATTTGAATTTGGATCAATTCATCCTTATGGGTAAGCACTCGATGAGTTTCGTTTTTGGGAGGTATTGTTTCTTACCGTGAATGCAACCAACTTTAGTTCCTCCATTATCGTCATAATTAACCACGCCCAATGGTATCCCACGAGGCTCGTTTTGAATACCAATGCATGTAGCTAACATGCAAATTGCAGGAGTCATTGTGATAAAGAACAGCATGCTACAAACCGAGTTTGATAGAAACATTTATAAAATCCTACTTTTAAAAATATATTACTAAATAGATGAGCAAAATAATTTAGGATTACCCCATATTTCGAAATGCACATTTATAATTCTTTCCAGCAAGTGCATAAATCTTTCTAATTGATGGATACACATCAGTCCCTCGATTTATCATATCAGCGTTTTTAAGTGATACTGAGCTTTCAGCACTTTTAGAAGTGTGTGGATAAGTGATATTTTGAAAGTGTTGTTGTTGACTTTGACACAATGCAAGAAATACTGTTTCCATCGAGTTCATTTTATACGTTTCAAACAAATTGAAAGGAGTGTCCTCTGCTATTAATTCTCCATTTCTCATAAAGCCCACAATATCTGAGCCTTTTGCTTCGTCAACATAGTGTGTCGTTAGTATTATTGTTGTTCCTTTAGTTTTCACTAATTTGGACAGGTGTTCCCAAATACTAATAATATGAAATATGTTTCTCAACTAGCCCAATCTTATGGTTTTTCAAACATAAATTTGTCTTACAGTTCTCGAACCAGTGGATCAACGCCGGACGAAGGTTCGTCCAAAAGTAATATTTCGGGCTCATGAATTAATGCAACGGCCAGAGAAAGTCGACGTTTTTGCCCGTCACTACAAAATATCAGAATAAATTACAAATAATATTTTGTAAAACAGCATCCTAGCATTCTTAAAAAAATTAAAATATATTTACCTTAAAGTTACTACGATTCGCTCGTCTGGAGGTAAAATTAACAACTTTCGTAAGTAGCCGATTCGTTCCTGGACAGGTTCAGTTTGATTATTGTGGTCTTTAAAAATTCCAAAGAGTAGTCCAAAATAATGAAGCGTTTCATAAATGGTGAACTCGAAATGCAAACAAGTTTCTTGTGGCATAAATCCCAAAGCACGAGCCGTTGTCATAATCTAAAGTTTCCCTGAGTCTAGTTTGCATAGTCCCATTATTATTGAAATTACTGTAGTTTTTCCGCAGCCACTGCTTCCCAATAAGCTATACCTAAAAAATACAAGTTTACTTTTTAAAATTTCATACGACTATATACCAAATTTTAAAAGGACTTGTTAAATAGTTTAATTTACAAGTTTCCTGCTGGCACATTTAGATTAAAATTTTGAAGAACTTTTACATCATTCGTTGGAAGTTTTTTAGAATGAAAATTTCTTCTTAAAGGATTTTACGCCTTTTGAAATTTTCACTGCCATTCTATTATCCCATCTAGTTGAATAAGTAATTCAATTCATTCTGCTAGGGTTTGATTACTTTTGCTTGATCGTTAAAAAATGGGAGATTAGGAGAAAAATATAACCTAACCCAATTTTTTTACACTACCACAAAAATAATGAGTAAACTCCGCAGAAACCAAGTCAATGCTAAAAAAAATTTCATTTACGTACTAATAGTATGCTTTCATAGTTTTGATCTTTTTGTGCATGTATGCGTGCATGCAGTTATGTATGTTCATCTCGGCCTTGCATAATGGCAAAGTACAAAGGCAAGTCTGCCTACAAAAGTCACTGCAGCAGTTATCTAAACTAGACCATTATTTTGCAGCGGATCTCCCAGTTGTACTAGTACACCCAGTATGGAGACCTATAAACACGAGTGTTCAGACATAAGCTCGTAATCATTCATCAAACAACTTAAGCGTAATAAAACTACATGCAATAATTACAGTTACCCTGGCGTGCTGATTTTTCAGTTCATTTTCTGACATTTGATTAAGCTACTTTTTCAAATTTCCAGTTTAAGTTGGTTCGCGTGTTTGTTCGAGTGCTCGAATCCTGAAACTGCATTTTCTGACATTTGATTAAGCTACTTTTTCA
>JAQIWN010003582.1:0-12859 GCA_034699025.1 Entomobrya cf. arborea Gr-Col-00668
AGATTTTCACGGTAACTATTCACCTACACGGCATTTTTACGGTACCATGCAAAGTTTTTTCGCAATGAGCACTCTCTATTAAATGAATTTTGGGATTTCGCCACGTAACAGACTGAGATAGATTTCAATAGAATTTGTCATGTGTTAAAATAATTTAAAATATTAATGAAGTTGGGAAAAAAAATTTCATCGTTCAAACTCAAGAAAAAAAAATCAAAGTAGCTGGTTTTTGATCATTAACTTATTCAAGCACCATGATGATCTGACCTTGAATTTCGTAAGACCTCTAACCAATAGTTCATCAGTACCATCAACATTGTATGGAAAGTTTGAAATGAACGGTATTTGACATAGGTATGTATGTATTCTATTTGAAGTGATTTGACCTTCGAACGATAATGAGTGTATAAGAATAATAATCAAATTTTCATCTATGGGTATACGTTGTGCTGTTTTGTAAAACTAGCAATTTAACAACGTTATGTAAAAACCACATGAAAGAGGAAAGTATGATACAGTAAGTTCCGTGTAGGTTGTTGTAAAACAGAGATGTTTGCATTCAACTTTCAAGCACACTACAGGACATCTTTCAATTTCAATTAAACGATCAAAAATACACATACATTTTTAAAAATAAACAGTCTGCGAGTTGGCCACATGATGTAAATCATAAATGTTTCAAAATCCTAGTTTTGGTTGATTTTGAAACTAATCTAGTCTACTTCTTCTGGATATCTAAATAGCAAGTTCATACACATGCATCCGTTTTAACTTTTATAAATAAAAATGTTAAAAATATGTAAAACCTAGGTGAAAGTTATCGCTAAATTAGTAATGTATACCACTGGACTTTAGTGAGATATGGATGGTATAAACAAGAGTTTTTGAATCAATCTGGTTTTCTGGTTTAAAGTCAAAGTGTGTCTTTTGCATAATATAACAAAGTATCTAAAGCACATATTGAAATTCTGGAGATACCACAACTTCAAAAAAAAGTTTGTGGTTCGACTAAGGCAACAACTACACCCATCCAAATACAAAACTGAGAGAGAAATTTAACTTTTGAAGTCAATCACTACAAATACAAATATACATAAGTATTATGTATTATTTACGTGAATGGAATGCATTGGTATTTGGTATTGCATTGGGATGCTTCATTTATCTTTACATTGTTTGTATAAATTTGGAAAACAAGTTATCAAGTCAAATTCTCTTCAGGAGATCAATTACTAACTAACTAGTTAGCTAGTAGTAGTGAGTTAATGAAATTTCACAAAACTTCTGTCAACTTTTCTACGCCGAAGATATGCCAAGGAAAATTTCCATATTATGTTGGCTTCTGTGCTATTTTGATTGTGTGTTGTGGCGATGTTGGCGCTTTTTGTCAAGACCAGCTTTTCATCTGTTATGTTATCCCAAAGCTCAGCCAAGCAAGCCCACATACTAACTAACAGGTTGACGTAAAGTACATTATATGCTTAACTTACTACCATATATTGCGCAATAATTTTAAACATTTTTTTCATTAAAAATATCAAAACATAATTATGAAAGTCCCGACTGACTGCTGCGACTATTATCAACAATCACAACAGCTAACCAACCACTCATGTTGTTTTGCTTGTCTTGTGGATGTTGGTATTCCTGCTGAGTAGTTGAGTAACAAACTTTTCTTAGACGTAAAAAATGTAAATAGTACGTCAGGCCCATTAAAACACGCAACGTTCAAGGCGACATTTTTGATATTTTTCAATGGGTGGTAGTGGCATATTAAAAATTGTGTATCCAATTTTACAATCACGGGTTTTGTATACCTCAGAAAGTTGGAGCATTGGACAGGGCAGGAGTCCCAGAGATGAAAAAATTACTCACTTAAATAGCAGATGAAAGGAGACGAAAAGCTTACTGAGAATCTGCTTGTTGCTTCTGGTGAAAGAATAAAAATAAATAGTATATCAGTCTAACTGGCTTAATACGTCTACAACTTTTGCAACTTGATGTGTACTGTACAGAGTATTTTATGTACAACACGAGGTATGATGGTGTGGCGGACGAGGGTGTTCGTAGAATTTCTCCATACACCTAAAATAGACTATTGTCGTTGTGGAGGTCTTGAATAAGTCTAGTGTTTGTTGTCGTTGTCGCACCGTCTTGGACTTCGTCACAGGATACTAATATAAACAGCGGGAAAGGATGCCAGGAAATTCGCGTATCAAAACAGGGAAGCGAAAAGAAAGTAATGTTATTGTACAACTTTCTTTGTACCCATAACTTTATTAAATAGCCACCCGCATTGAATGGGGTGAAAGCAGTGAAAGTATGAAAGAAAATGTAAAGTTACTTATTTATTGAGATGTTTCAACATGCAACACTATAATACTCACAGTCAGTTTACTGGATCTCATTATTTAGTGGTAACTCTGTTCAAGTTTTGGACCAAAATAACGAAAAACTAATTTATTTGCAGAATGTCATTCATTATTCATCGTTTCTACAAGAATAATATGGAAAATCAGTCCAACGTAGTCCACAATAATGTATGGAGTGAAAGGACTGACTTTGACTTTGTTATGTTGTGTACATTGTTTATCTGATACTCTTAAATAATATGATGTAGCTAGATATTTGATCTAAAACATGTTAATGTTGGTGTACCATCTCGAGTGAAATATACATAAAGCATTTACGTAACCTAAAATTTGGGAGAAATTAATTACTGGAGTCAGTTCTAATTGGTATAGACTTACGATTGCGAATATTGCGATGATGACGGTGATATGAAGAAAGATAGTAATTGAATGGGTCACTAGAATGTAATAAGGAGTGACTGACCAGGCCAGCACATCGCGTGCTTTCTTGTGAATGTTGTATTTTATCAACAGTAAAATATAAACTTAATTTAATAATTGTACGTGATGTGTTCACCTTTCTAAATGTACATAGGAACTTGGTTTTCTTATAAGATTGTCTTGTTAGACTTGCCTCGTTTTCTTTTTGCTCTCGAGTGTCTGAAAGGAATGAGCTACGAACAGAAGTAAATAAGATTAAATCTGCTCGTTAAAAATAAGTGAGATAGAGTTTAATGGGGTTACTTTTCTTAGCGTGGACATGTTTCACTAGTGTTTTCTATGAATTTCCACGATTTGTGAAGAACCCTGTAGAGAAAGTTTTATAAAATACTAGGAAAATTTTCAGGCAAGTGACTTTTAAGGAAAGCATGACTTTCACCGGAGAAAAATTATTTTTGGGTATAACGATAAAGTACAAAGTTAACATGTACACGATATACCCATCCCTCCAAAAGTTTTACTGGTAAATGTCAAGACTGCTATCAGCTACAAAACAACTATGTGAAGAATATTTTTATGAATTTTATGTATCTAGCATATCGAATTCAATTCAATACTGAGTTTTTCTTGAATATTATGTGTCGAAAGCGCGTTAGATGGAAAATATTTGACAAGTTCATCATGAAATTGGATTTGTGCGATAAATCATAACTGAAATGTTCCTGTTGTTGGCATTGCAGTGCCAACTTGGCTTTTTATTGGGTGGTCGCGGTCAATGATCACGTTTACAATTTATCTGTGTATAGAACTGCCTAAATTAAATTTACTTTACTTTGGATGAAAGCATTCAATGAATATAATTAATCACATAAAAGATAGAAATCATCATGAATAGTACCTACTTGCTTAATCTAAATTGCAAAATACGCAATCAGAAATACAAGCACATGCCAAACTAATAAAATAATCCATAATCTTAGGTCAAACCCATGATCTCCAAACCACCACTATTATATGTAGTGAGCTATGCTAGCGCAAAAAGTAATCATCTCCGTCCAAACAAATGTTTATTCCTCCTCGCTTTCATCATCAGATCGTTCATACAACTTAAGTTGTTGGGTTCACACCACACAACCCTCCCTACAACAACTATAATTATGGTGAGCTTTCACTTTATGCAGTAATTCAGTATTTTTATTCATTATACAACTTGTATTGGTTAGTTTCTTGGTATTGACTTGGGTAAAAATAATTGAGATGATGAAACATAAGATAGATTATTTCGTCAAAGGAATCAATTTCTGAAAATCTTCATTAAATGATAATATGGTATGTCATAGTTGTACTTAATCTTTTGTTGGTATCATATTGCAAATCATTTACTATTGGTCCTGCAATCATAGTTCAATACAATCAAATAGTGTATCATATGTGTGCATGTGGGCTGTATTAACAAAAGGGCAGTGCACAAGTATCACCTCCATATTTAGTTTTTTACGCAACGCTTTCACATCAGTTCACCGTTGCGTTAATAAAATGGATGACTGGAACTACTACTTGTAGTATGGTGTACAGAGAAAGGCGAAATAAAAGATACAATATGTAATGTAATGGAAATTTTGTATTGAAAATAGACTATTTGTCTTTGACTTTTGTATACAGGGTCTTTGGAAAAACTCATTTAAAAGAACAAACATCATCAGTCTTTTAATTTCTCACATTGTCTGCCAGTAGCAGCAAACCTGCAAAGGAAAGTAGCAGCTTTCATTACACCACATAACCGAAACCGAAGCCCTCCTACTCATTTCTCATCAGGAAAAGAACAACTAAAAATCTGACGTCTGTCTGAATAGACAGACATAAGTGAAGCCATAATGATGGAGGCTATAAATGACACCAATGTGGGTTTGGGCAACAGTCACATGGACAACATGAACATGGAATCCAACTTTGAAGGGGTAAACTGTACTCACTTGTACGAAAGGTTGCAGGAAATGCAGGAACACGACAATTTAACTTCATTGGCAAACCTCGGCCCTTGTATGTTTGGTTCAATGTTGGAAGTGGAGGAAGCTTATGGTATGTTTGAAGGACCGCCATGGTGGGTCCACTCCTTGGTGCAGATTCTGTATGCAATCGTTTGTTTAATTGGTTTGGCTGGGAACACCCTTGTGATCTACGTTGTTGTTCGATTTTCAAAAATGCAAACTGTTACCAATCTGTACATCGTCAATTTGGCAATCGCTGATGAATGCTTTTTGATTGGCGTCCCGTTCCTGGTCGTCACTGCTATTTTGGGATATTGGCCGTTTGGAAATTTTGTCTGTAAAGCGTATTTCACAACAACAAGCATTAACCAGATTACCAGCTCCCTGTTTCTACTCGTCATGTCTGCAGACAGGTAAGGAAAAACGTATTTCTCGCTTTTCAAATTATTATAAGAAATAAATCATTTTATGCATGCATTCTCTGTAGATAATCAAGTTCATTTATTACATACTTATGAATGAGCTTGCAAATCAATTCGATAACTTTGAACACTTGAGATTCGAAGATTTTTCTTGTCTTAGTTAATTATTTTTATATTTATTGAAGTAAAAATCTAATGTCCTTCAGATTTCTCATCAAAAATATATTAAAATTGGGACAGATTAATTTCGAAGCTTTCGTGCCACCAACATGGTACACGATCAGTGGTAGTGGTGACTGAGTATCTTACAATACTGAAATGATTTTTTAAGTTTTAATACGGCATAATTAAATCATTCATTTAAAAGTCTTATGACTGTAAAAAAATATTACACATTTAGAAGTCACCGTATTTTTATTGGGATTACAGTATTGTGGGTCCCAACCTAAAACATTAAAAGGAAAAAAAAATTGTCAGTGAAATAAATAAATTCTTATTATTACCGTACGGTATTCTTTCAGAGAAGTGGGAAGCTAAAGCTGCGTATTAAATTCTTTCAGATTAATTAGTTACGTAATATGAGTATGTTATGCTATATAAAGTAGCTGAAAGAGATACACAATAAACAATGCTATGGTTTATGAAACACATTTAGATTTGAAAAAAAACTATTGTTAACTGTTGTTAACTAATCACTATTGTTTACTGTAGGCTTATTGTTATTACCTATAACAAAAAACAGTGAAAATGTTGTAGAGTTAACATAGAATCGAAGGCCCTGATGAAGTCGTGCGTGAATGTGAATTGTTACAGATGACAAACATATTTGATAGTTATATGTTTCTCACTCTCTGTCTTTAGAACAATACGTGCGAGAAAGGTCAAGTGAGCCCATCATTGCACACTGTAGTGCTAATATTGATATTCTAATGCGATTTCGGTGAAAGAATAGAAGATCAAGCCATCCTACCATTCATTCACGTTCTCATAATGTTTTTCTGAACAAACAGAGAAAGCCATGAACCCTCATTCTTTGAAAACTGTATAAATTGTCTACTATTTTATTTCCTTTGTCCTCTCTTTTCCATGTCTTTCCAATATCAAAGACCTAGTTTGTAGAGGTTGTGTAACTAGCAAGATTTAAACAGACGTACGTCCAGACACTCTTGTATAACCAGAGTCTTTTTTGGGTATGGGACAGTGATTTCTGATTTCCTTCATCACAAAAAGGATTTCGTTCCTTGTCAACAATGTACTATTATTATCAAAACTTACACATTATACCGAAGTGACATTACATGCTAATCAATGAAAGAATTTAGAATTAGTCAGTAAACTGGATATAATCGAATCGTGAAGGACAGTTTTGTCGAGTCGATCAAATTAAACTCATTCTTTTTTTATTTCAAAGGCACGTGGGTAAACAAATAAAAGTATACTACAAAGAGAATGTAAAATAAAGAATTTCATTATGAACATATTGGTATTGGTATACAATAGCATTTCATTAGTAGCTTGCATTTTGCATTCGATTGAATAGAAGTAAAAGTTTACAAAAATAATTTAGTAGTGATTATTAGATTTTTCCCTACTTTTGTTTTTAATTATCTCTTTATAACAATTTTGAAAAAAATATCTACATTTTATTTATTTTCCTGTCGAATATTTATGGTTCTTCCAAAATATAAAATGAGCTAATTTGCGCCTTTGTAAAGCCCCTGTGATTGTATAAGTAAATAAAATACTCACATTTTTTATATTTCTCTTCATTGTTTAATATTCCACAAAAGTTAGAATCTCTTTTGCCAGACCATCAAAAATTAATTTGTTTGGTTGGCTGACGACAGTGAACCACAAAACACTGAATTCCTCATTTTTCTATAGACGTTATTGAAGCAGTTCTTTTTCAACAACGTACACAACCGTCACTTCACCACACAGTCATCTTTTTCCCTAGATCTCTGTTCTGCATTGTTTCTGTTTTACAGTAAACACAATTTTGTTCCATTGTACGAATTTCTAAATACCAAGGACCGTAACTTGTTGTGTAATGTGTGAAATGAAGTCAAGTCATTCAGAAAGAAGGTTTATATCAGTTACTGAACGAGTGAAAGAAAAGATACGCAAAGTATACTTGCTATATATCTATCCATGAAAGCATATCAAGACCACTTCACATATCTACCCTATTTTTTATTGTTATAAGTGCCATTGTAGAAATACGCAAGAGTACAAGGTAGTACTCTGGAATTGTCTGTCTATCTCGTATGTGTCTGCAGCATCTCTAGCAACTAACTAAACACATATTTCCATTAAAATTCGTATGCACATTCGTATAGGCCATGAGAAATCCTTACTTTATTTTGGGTTACATTTTCAAATTCAAGTCTAATTTAGATGGGGTAGATGTCAAATCAAATCGTTTTACAATTTCAAAATTTAAATGTATGAAATGAATAGACAAGGAATTTGAAGCTTCTCCACCAAAGGCTTACCCGTTTTTTATTGTATATTTTATTTACTTTTCTTGTTGTTCCCTTGATGTTGTACACTTGAAACGATGCTATTACTACTGGACTGGATTCCAATGGAGGCCAGCAAACTGGGCAGTGTATAAGCAAGTGCTTACACACAACTTTTTTTTATCCAAAGCTAAACTCAGACATACCATACACTGATGATGAGTAGATGGAATGAGATTCAACATGATAATATAATAAAAAAGGGAGCACACAAGACAAGTTGCTCAACATTTTCTTCTCCTTTCTCTCGTGCTCGCCTTTCACACACACGTTTTCTTTATCTTCCTTTATTAAAGTACTTCTTACCATTATTACTTCTACCAACACACACGTATCTAGAGATAATATAACTGTTTTCCTGTTCTACACTGTAAACGTGTCCATGTTGCCAAACAAAATCTTACAATTCAAATCTCGTCTGTCGCTGCCCTGCTCCCTGACCGCTTCAACCCTTTTATATATGGATAGTTTACACACTTACAAAACTGTTGTTGTTACTTACTGCAAAAAGTTGAGATTCCCTGAAGCATTCGTTGCTCCTTTACTAGCTCTACGATAATCCTACTTAATAATCCATGAACCGGGTGCGGGTGCTCTCATAAAGATTACTCTTGGGTAGAAGCAATGTCCAGTTCTTTTGTTAGATAGCTTTTCTCTGTTAAACATATAAAGAAAGTGCTAATGGACATACGAAAGTCCTACAAATATCTATTATATCTATGTTGGGTTCCAAGATTAGGTCACAAGAAATTTCGTTTTTAAAACCTACGAACAACAGCATGTATCATGTTTACAATAAACATAGAACCAAGGAAAAAGGAGGAGGAGAAACTACAATTCAGAAACGACTTTTTTCGTTATATTTTTCACCATTTTTTCTCAGTCAAAGAAATAATCCGTTTCTGCTCTGCTCTGCTTTCTCCAACCTTTCTCCGGAAAAAAATCAGAAAAATGTAATCTGTAACATTGATTTTCATCTTGGGTAATAGCACAGTAGGCAGTAAATGTTGCAGATTTTACTATTATGGCTGTTTATCTATCGACATGATAATAACATTTCATGGCCCATGTTTATTACCACATAGTATAAGATGATAGTATAGTATCCACGAAAAAAATTGTTACTCAATTCCGTAATTTTCTATTGACAAAAGACGTTTTCTCTTGGGATATCTAAATATACCTACAAGAAAATTACCTTGCTTACTTTTTGAGCGCGTGAGATGACATGACACGGTGCGTAGATTTTCACACATGGAACACAACGAATTTTGAAAATGTCTCAACAAAAATTGCAAATTCACCTTTCTTTGTTGTGCCTGAAAATCAAACGCGTGTACTTTTTCATACATCTTATCTACCTACATAAAAAATTTCGCAGTGGTGGTATTGGTTTAAGCTACCTTGAGTATATATTGTGTGTATGGAATAGATTGACTTTTGATATTGTACACACATAAAAAGTTGTCTTTCAAGAGGCTCTACCCACATTTTCTCATTTCCATTTTTCACCCAGTTGCTCTTTTCAGCAGGCTTGCTCCCTTTCACCAGAAAAAAAACTATTTGTTCCACCGGTACGTTGACTTTTTGGTAGAAAGATAAAGCTAAATAGGGATGATGTGGTAACCGCCAACCAACCTCTCTCGGGTCCAACACTACCACCTAGTTTTATGTTTATTACCTGGTTATTGTACCATGCGTAAAATATATATGTGAACGTAGACAGCAGCGTATAGGCAGCCAAGCATGGTTTTCGATGACCAAGTTATATAGCACATCATTATTATTATGCATCCTTTACCCTATATCCTTGTACTCTCATCTTTATATTTTTGTACGTGTAGAAAAAACAACAGCAGGAAACAAACAAAAATCAACTGAAAAAATATGTATAATCACGACCATCATCGTCATCACACTCGCCATGTGCCAGATGAGAATGCTTAAAGTTAGAATGACTTTTTGTAGTCTTTGGCATACCAATGGTGTTTTGAAGCTCACTAGAGGAGTGCACCAACCCATAAAAAGTGTATGCTGCTGTTTTCTCTTTGTTGTTCCATGTTGGATTCTTGGGAGGGAGAGATATATTGCAAAAAAAGCAAAAGGGAATGTGTGTTGGTAAACAGTAAATACACAGCTAATAATAATAACTTTAGCATCACACAAAAACACACACATTTCAGTTCCATTTTCTTTGCCTCTGTGAGTTTTCCTTTGTATCAAGAAAGAAAGATTAGCTCTCTTTTGTAGAAAGCAATAAGTGAAATAGTTATATGTTTTGTGATGTTGATGTTTACAGTGGTACTGGAACGACTTGAGGCATCAATTTTAAATTGTATTCGATCGCTGCATAAAAGTTTACAGGCCAAGGAAATAATAGAAAATGGGCCACTTTTGGGAGTTTTTGGTTGGGAATGTGAAATTGGTTTCTTAATAATAAGTACACAAAGAAAGAAATACATTTCCGTATGCTTACATTCTCTATCCTCGCAAAGCAAATGTCATTGTGTCAAAGAAAATGGCTCGTGTCCAGCCTGTATGTTATGTTTACGGTGATATGATATTGCCATTTTGGTGACATTTCATTGCTAAAAAATGGCGTATTGCTTCATGTTTTTCTTAAAAATGAGAAAAGAAAGTGGAATGGGGCGTACTTTAACCCAAAAACAAAAAATGTTACATCTGTAAACAATATAATTTAAAGGAGAATGTATACACTTACGACAATTAAGATGGCTCCGTATAATTTTAAAATAATTGCTAAATGAATTTATGATCATGATATTTTTCTACTTTCTTACAGATATTTGGCGGTTTGTCATCCGATAAATGCACCGAAATGGAGAACACCACTTATTGCTAAAGTGGTTGCTCTCACTGCATGGACTTTATCTGCTCTACTGATGGTACCCATTTTCATGTACGCGAACACACTGGAACTTGAAAATAAGGTACGTTATATAATATTAGCTGCAAAATCCAAATTCATGCCATTTTTCCAAAACTGCCAAACATCCAGTATCTCTAAAAAATTCAGTCATTCTAGTAAATAATGTTGTCAAAATTATGTTGTGGGGTGCATAAATCTCAACAAGATTTTGGTTGACCCTATAAATTTTGCAGCAACAACGTTTGAGGATAGGATCCAGATGTAAATTAGGGAATAATGTTAATCTTCTTGAAGCTAGGGATTGGCCATGAATAATATGAATGAATGAAGGATGTCATATGCCAGACATGAACCACCGAATGAATTAGGTTTATTATGAAAAGCTTTTAACTAGAATCGTAAACAAGAACAGAGAGAAAGGCCATAAAGTATCGACCGAGTGTCTGTTTTAGGACATGATCAAAGGCTACATAACATATTATATATCTACAATTCAAGATCACTTTTGGCGCATCATCCATTTTAAATCATTCATGAACCACAGGTTTTCGCCGTCATGAATACATATGAAATTCAGCACCACTATGCATAGTTCTGTGGTGTCATGTGGTAAATTTAACATTCCACCCAACCACAGCATTATCGTTTATCATGCTTAAATATCTCT
Source organism: Entomobrya cf. arborea Gr-Col-00668 (assembly GCA_034699025.1). NCBI lineage: Eukaryota > Metazoa > Arthropoda > Collembola > Entomobryomorpha > Entomobryidae > Entomobrya > Entomobrya cf. arborea Gr-Col-00668. The sequence continues at coordinate 11,282 of JAQIWN010003582.1, forward strand.
GTACATTGTATATACTCTACTGGGGATTCATCTCTGTAAAATGCAAAAAGGTAAATCTCGCATGCATGCAGGTTTACGTACACATACAAAATCACAAGACAATGCAAGAAATAATTTAGCATGAATGCAAGTGAGTGAAAGTTTTCACTGTTATTATTATCAGCTCATCATATTACAGTGCCAGGCGAAAGTTGTCCCTTTGTACACAAAACAGCAGCGATGCGATGCGATGTCCTGCACTTGTACATTCGTCTCAAGTACACTTTTGCACGAGGAAATCAAGGGATCGTAATGCTCCCATAAATTCTCCAGAAATGGAGTGTTTTCCACTTTATTCCTTCTCGTCTGAATATATTTAGTGCCCGGAAAAACTAGTACAACAATATTAGTATCTGCTTACGCCATCGCGATTCTATTACCAGCTTCAGCTTACCAAGAGAATGTCCTATATTAAATATATTTGCGAAATGTGAATATATGTACACCAACCATGTAGGGAATATGTTTTTGAGGGAAATTCTTTTGTGGATTTTTATTTGGGTTAGGCAATTAAAAGTTTCTTTTTTGGCCGGCCAGCCAACCGCTCCCACACAGACGTACAACAACTTCTACTCAACTCTAACTCGGAGTTCGGAGGCTCAACTTGTTGTTACTGGTTTGTTCCTGAAACTTATACGTATAATATGTAACAGAGAAAGAGAGAAAACAAAATTGTTCGCATTATTGCGTGTAGGCCAGCCGAATTATTTGGGGAAAACGTAATAATAAGAGAAAATACTGATAGTAATTTGGAAAAGTATGTGTGCATCTGAAAGCTATACGCAGAAATAGTTAAGTTAGTTTTTCTCCTCTTCACCTTTTTGTCTGACATTTCATGAGTAAATCAGTGTGTAAAAGTTTGAAAAGAGAAATGACTGTGGTTAGTCGACCAAGCCGTCCTAATATGAGCTGATTATTGTAATGTCTAGAGGGAGAGATTCTATGCAAATGCATATATGATATACTTTCTTCTATCAAGATAAGCTCTGATATGCATCCGAATCACATTAAAGTAAGTCATTTGAACACCACTTGTTAGCGCATATTTTGCATATTTTCGAGTTTTAGTGCATATCGCATATGCAGCTGCATATTTTGGGTTTTAACCGCATACTGAAAATATGCAAGAAAAATTTGGTATTTTTGTAATTATTTTGACCATATGCAATCAAAAACTGACTGTTTTAAACCGTCAATGCCAAGTTTGACCGTTATGATTTTGATCAGTTTGAGATATTGCGGTTATTTTTTTCAATAAAACACATGGACATTGCTTAAAATCTTGAAAAAATTGATTTTCAAAACTCGACTAATGCTTCGGCTGTATTTTGTTGGTAAAAAGGAGTAGTTTAAACAAAACAACAGAAAATACTCCAATTTTCTAAAAGTTGTAGTAATGTCTAGATAAATGTGGTATTGGCTTTCTCCCATTCTTCAGTGATATTCGAAAAAGATGCGCGCGTTAGTATGGTTTTGGTAAAATTTTGTTAGCCTCATAAATCAAAAATAGTTTGTTAAACCTGAGCAATTTTGTTAATA
>JAQIWN010003583.1:0-12852 GCA_034699025.1 Entomobrya cf. arborea Gr-Col-00668
GCAATGCATGCAGTTTACTTTTTATGATGCTACGCCTTTCATCAAATGAGATTATCAAGGATTCCTTTGTGCGTGATGTAAAATTTAATTTCGTACTTTTGATGAATTTTGATAAAAATTGCATTCGGCTGACACATCAAAACACTGTGTTTGAACTATGTATCATTATATTTTAATTTGTTTTGATTTTTATTACAATGAGCGTGGTATGTGTATTGCGATATTTGTTAAATCTTTACATGACTTTAAAGAACGAATCATAGTTCTAATTATTTATGACCTACATACGATTATATTGGTTACAATTAAATTTTATCAAACTATTTATGATGAGGGTATTGTTGAACATGAAACTCCGACTATGTGAAAATATACGGTTGCAATAATAAACTGTTCTTAGATTTTGATAGAAATGAGTGACTAACTTTCTAAGAAGCCGAATTTTTACTCGTATTTATTGGACTTGTTATGAAATTTCATGATTTATCGCGATAAAATAAGCATATTTCAAGATTAAGAACGAAAATACGAAGAAATATTTAAGTATAAAGTAATTTAAGGCTAATTCGTCAATTTCATTCAGCGGTCCAATGGTCCAGTGCTGATATAATATGCGCCATGTGCACTAGCGGAAAACAATTAAAATTCATCATAATAATAATGTCCTGGAATGTGCAACTGCAAACTAATTATCTATGCATAAAAATGTTCTTACTTGATCGTATCAACATTCAATCCCAAAATCACTCCATCGGAACAAGTTGGAGTGCAATCTTTGCATTGGCAATTATAACCAGAACAAGGACATGCATAGCATGAATTTGCCTCAGAACAAGAGTTAAAAAGCATCCAGGAAAACGAGTGACTGCAATAACCTAGCCATTCAGGAAAAAAACATTCAACTAAGCAGTTAAGTAAATTGTAATGAAATTTATAGTCTTATTTTTTTAAAAAACCTTTAAATCCTGATTCATCTGCTTCTTCACAACCTGGCTGGGAAGCTCCTCCATTAACGTAAACGTTGATGTCCCCAGTTTGATGATCGGAGTCTCCAAGTGTACCTCTATTTGTGTGGTAAATATCAACAAATGCAGCATCTCCTTTGTGTAGTCTCTTGTCAATATTGTTTTGTCCAGCAAAGCTAAAAAATAATATATTTGCATTGTTGTAAAACATGAGTTTTGCAGTCTACTATTAGTTATAGATTTATTTAATTAGCTTACAAAGGACCAGCAGGGTCAAGTCCTGTGATTCTGTCTACAAGCCCACCATATTTTGTTTTGACCCAATAACCAGCGGCTCCACCAACTGCAAATGGATAAATAAATGCAATTACTCATTAATTCAAATCACAATAATTTTAAAGTAGAATATTGTGCTATTTTGGCGAATTCTTACGATGAGCTCCCATCGAATGACCTAAAAGTATAGAATAATTCAATTAATTGATGAATATTTTGTTGCAAAATATTGTGCAATTTTCTTGTGGTTACTATATGCATATGTACCAATGATATGAACTTGTGAAAACTCTACTCCAGCCTCCGATTTCAAAAAGTCAAGAAAATCTGCAACGCGCTGAGCTACAGGGCCGATGTTTTTCAGTACCTTGAGGTACACGGAGTACGTCTGAAGTTGGTTTTCAATTGTTACTCCACTTCCGCTAAGTTTGCCCCAATCAACCACTATCACATTCGATTGTGGATTTGATCTGAGCAATTCTGTTGAAATGTTTGAAAAATTAGGTTGTTGCATTATTTTTGCTCGAGAATGTTTGTTGTAATATATAATTATTAGTGTGTTACCATTTTTTGAGGTTTGGGACATGGGGCTTGTAGAGTCAGAGAGAAACCCATCAATTATGAGAAAAGTTCGTGCCTGTCTACGTACAGATCCTGAGTTAAGAGAGTTTACATCTCCTACGACAATTTCGCTTCTTGTGTTTTGATTCCTATAATTTTCATATTAATAAAATATCATGAAATTTTGATAGAAAAACCCCCAATTTGCTAAATTTTTAAAATGAATGTTATTTTTACGAGTATAAGTAAAACGTTGTCTCTTCAGGAATCGTGGAAACTGTAGCAGACCCACCGTTTGCCAGTAGACAAACCAACAATGTTAGGGAAATGAACTTCATTTTGAACAAGCTACTTCACTAAAATTCGTTCGAATCTAAAAGAAGAAACTTGTATGCTGCTGCTGTAAGGGATTCGAAATTATTGACTGATGTTTATTTCCAAAACCGACGATTCCTTTATATAGGTTTACTATCAAGGGGTTCACTTAGGTTTGCATATTTCATGGAACTTCACTGATTGTTGCATTAAGGAATTGTGAAAAGTGCATAGTTATGACGAGGAAGACAGACGAAAGTCCGACACTTGACTGATGACTATTACGGTAGATAGTCATAAACAATTAGGGTTATAAATCTGCCATGAGATGAATTGATAATGATCGTCAGTAAGTACGCAGATCATTCCCTATTTGCGTTAAACGTTCTATCAACTTAAAAACTATTAGTTATTCCAAAGGAGCCTTAGATAAATATTTGTAGTGTATAGTACATTAAGGTGACATAATTTATGAATCATAAGAATTGCATGAAGACAAACTACAAAGGTCGTGCGGCGGAAATGTAAAATTATGAATAATATTTGTTTTTGCTTAAAGCGTAGCTGTGTGATAATTCAACTATACGTTAAACGTAGTATTTGTTCAAAGTTTACCTATTATGTAACCAAATTCTGTTTCGGTTTACTGAGACGTTTTAATTAAAAGTTCGGCCATTTTTTTTTCGTTACATAACCTATTGTAAATCATGATGTTTAAGCTTTATGCACGTGTGGGGTTAGTCGGGTAATGATAAGCTCGAAAGGAGACTGTGATCCCATCACTTATGATACGTGACTAATACCTGAAAGCATCTATCAGTCAATTGTTGTACATACATTATGGATTAACAAGGTCATAAATCATTAGAAGATCAGAGTTGCAAATTATTATGCGCAAAATTATAAATATTTGTGTTGCTTTATTTGCTTTAAAAGTTATTAGTAATATGTACTTTACACAGAAATACTAAAACTAACAGGAACATGATTGAAAGGAATTTTAGTACGAAAGAGTTTAATTTCTTACAGTAATTACATGCATACTTACATCACTAATAGGACTTTAATACACAAAAGTAAACTGGCGTACGAAAAATAAAGTGGCTAAACTAAATATTGACAGGACAATGAAAGTATGATTTCATCGCGTGGTCAAGTCTTCGTGTCACAGTCGAATTTGTATACGTTTTCCTCTTCACAAAATCACAGTTTAATCTAAAACCACGCGTAAATTCATTCATTCAATCAGTTAGGAAACATTGGTGGTTGAAAGTTAAATAGGTATGTGCGGTTTAAGTAATTTAAGTACGCCCAAAAAACTTAAACTATCTGACAAGATGTGTATTCCTGCAAAGCAAATAGAAAGAACAAAACTTAATATCAGGTGTGTATACATATAATAGGTATGCAAAAATTAAAAAGGCATGTAATTTCGAGCCTCATCCTTTCCTCTCATGAAAACTTACCCGTTAATGTACATAGTAGGAGGTTTTTTCTTCATTGATCCCATCCAAGAGTCCAAAATGACAAGAGGATATATCCACATTGAAACTATTCCAAATATTAAAATCCAACCGATAAATCCAATAATGAAGGCTATGCTAACCCAGGTGGTTACAGGATCCATTTCGAAAGCTATAACATCAATAAACTGACCGTTCAAACGTGTTTTAAAAATCACGGAGATTTTTATCTCAATTTTAGTACACACCTATAATATAATTTATGATGGAAAATGTAAGTACTCCAGGAAACTTATTTGAAAAAGTGCAGAAAATCGTATTGTATGCGTGTGTTTTTAAATAGGTAGTGCACTGTGCTGGAAGACAGACTTCCCTTTGACTAGCTCAACTTCTTATGAGATGTTTGTTCACCAAAACTGAAGTCCTTTCAGGTTCTTGGCTTAGACGTGTCCTTGGTCTCGGTCATCTGCATGTGCGTATATTATACACGAATGCTAGTTTTGTACAGAAAGACAACAAGTGAATTGTAGCTTGTTGATGTTTGGTGCTAGAAAAACTGAAAAAAATGCATCTAAATCCCATTCTATTTTGTAGATTGCCTTGAGCTTTCCTTCCGTACTTTCCGTAACAATTTCGGCGATTGCTCCTGATTACGAACAACTTATCATGTACATGTAATGGTTACATTAGCAAAGATACGCTAGCCTGTAATAACTTTGCTAGTAAACTAAAACTTTTTACAAGATTTTCATCTAACATTTAATCGAGAAACCAAAAACAAGCAGGAAAAACAACTAAAAAGCTACTGAAGCGATTTATGCTAAATGCATGTTTAGACTAACATAAAAAAATTATCAAATGCATCTACACATATAAAACTGGAGATTTCAGAGCGAAGAAGCCAATGCATACTTAGCATATAGTATAGCATTTCCAATGCATCAATTCAATAAAATCAAATGTATTATACGGCTACTAAAGGTACGTGAACGGGTAGTTGTTAATATATACTCTAATTGAAAGAGTAAAGACAAGAAAAGTTAGTCACTAAGGTCAAACAATGTATGTATGTATGAACTAGTAGAAGTAGAAGCCATGTATTCAGTGGAAAAGGTAAAACATAGAAAAGGTACGGGTTAAATACAAATACAAAGGTAACCACTCAAGATGACTGATGACTGTTGATGATGAATAGCAAACTCTCATCCATCTCACATCTCAAGAAGCTCACCGTGAAAGAAAAGGACAGAACATCGCTAATTGAAAGGGTGTCTTTGTCTGGAAGATTTATTTTTGTAAGATACTGAGAGACATCAATTCACACATTTTTAATGTGTGTTTCTTTGTGACTTTGTATATACATTTGAAGGGTTTCAACAAGAATGCATGAAGAATATATTACAATGTTGATGAGTTTTGTTAATCTTCATACTTTAGACAGAGAAGTATAAATATAATACAGTATGTTAAATGAGGAAAGTTATGAGAAGAAAGAAAAAATGTTGATTATGACTATGTGACTATTGTATCCACCACGAAGAATAGGTTGAAGAAGTCCAACAAAATTAGTTCCTTCAGGAGATGGCATTCCCCAATTTTTCACGTGAGAAGTTTCGCACTACTGTGAAACAACAGAAATTTGAATTGTATGTACAATGGGGTTGAAAAAAATATACAAAAAGAGTACAAAGATTTTATCAAAATTATAAATTATATTGAAATAGCATAAAAAAATCAGACAGTAAGCGTAAAGCATAACACAAATTGCATGCTCAATCTTGTAGCGGCCGATTTTGTAGCTGTAAGATTATTATATATACATTTTGAAAGATTGCACGCGTATGAATTATAGAAAAACCAAAGGAAATCAGTGAAGCATACCACAATTTTCACACTCCCACTTTTATGCTCTAAGCAATCAAAAAATGCAATTGAGGTAAAAATCCTAACATTTTTACAAAATTGAAATTCTCGTATTTTCCACTCTCACGGAATAACGTTTTCCGTATTGCATAGTTTCTTGTAAAAATTTTGTACAAACAAATTTACGTACGAAATTGTTATAAAAAATACAATCGAGCATAATCTAAATTGAGTGTTAAAATAGTACTTTTCAAAAGTTTCGGTTTTACGCGATATAAAGCTTGATTGTAGAGTGCATTGCTTTAAATATTACAGTATGAAAATGCGATTTGTATTAAGTACTAACCTTTTCAAAGTATCCATAGCCTCTTCTTGGAATTTGTGTAGTGTAATACTACTTGATTTACTACTGGTCTTTCTCTTTGTGAACTCTGACATCCAACAAGAAAGCACAAAGAATGGGTAGATCCACATGGAGAGAATCCCCGTGGCCATGGTCCACCCGATCAAGTTGAGAAGAAAAGCAAACGAAACGAATGAGTCGAACATTTTGCCTTCACAGAAAAATGTCACTCGAAAGGAATGTTTAAGTTAAAGTATGAACGAAATTGTAGTGCACTAAAAAAGCTCTTTCCTCAAGGAACTGCAATTGCAAAGTGCCAAAAAAATGAAAGAATCTCAAGATAAAGGCTCTGTCTGAATCTGAATCAAAGACTTACGAATGTACTGATTTCTGCACAGGGTATGAAGACACCCTTTGCTAGTACCAACCCAGTATCGTATCGCACACTTTGTACATTGGTAATACAGTCGGAGTCCTTGTATGAAACAATTCGCCATGAAAATAGATCATGATCATGTTTTGCCATGAACTTGCCAAAGAGAATGAAAATGTTTTATTCATATGAATGTGCTTATTTAGGTATCTCTGTTAGTTATAGCACTTTAGAAAACAAAGAAGTTAAGAACAGGTATTATTAGATGGTATTAATTGGCTACAATGTTACTAACCTGCGCTATTGGCATGCATGCTTGAATACTTTAAGGATACGTGATGCACAGTTTTCTTTACGCTTCTTGTTTTCTATTAAAATGGCCCCTTAATTAAGAAAAACATGAGTATGTAATGGTATGTGATAAGGTTAATGAGGGCAAATCCATAAAAGCATTCTAGGTTTAATAAAGATCATTAGCATTTACACGTTACAAATGACTAGATTAACTTTTTACTTGAAGTCACAATGATATCAAGGTTATTTATTGGTTTGTTACTCTTTGTATTAGAATTTTATTGTGATTATGTCAGATCTTAACGCGCGCGTGGCTAACAGCAAAACTGAAAATTAAAAAGCATCTGCTGGACAACACAAAACAATTATGTTAACCATTATCGAACAAACATGTTGGATAGGATCCAGAAATGAACGAAATATGCTATTGTCTTTTGCGGTTATGACTCATTTTGCTGACTTAAAAACCAGTGTTTGAATATTGTTGCAGAAAACAATGGAAAAAAATTGTTCTGATCCCTCTCCCTACAACGAAGTATTTTAAATCGAAATACAGTGGCCGCCTAGTTATTAAAGATGCACTAATGCGTTTGTTAAAAAGTATGAAAAAATTTAATGATTCATCTTGAAAAGAAACATTACGAAAAAAAAAATATTTTATTTAGACACAGGTAACATTTTTGGCATAAACATCTCTCGTTTCATAGAAAAAAAAACTTTATAACTTTATATCATGTAACAATTATCTATACATATATATCATGGTATTTTACAGATTATGACAATCAGCCTGAGCAATATAAATTAAAACAATGCTGCATTTTTTTGTTTTTTATACCCCCATTCGAGATTATTTTTTAGTATTATACATTTACGCTACTATAAACTTTATATAGAATATAACAGTTGTATTTCTATTAAGCATAAATAGCTACATCTTGATAATAAAATACTTGTACAATCAATGCACATTAGATAATTATTTACGATTTAAGCGATATTCAATAGATCATGACACAAGTGCATCCAGTGCAAGAAGTGACCATGCTGAATAATAATAAAAAATCTTAATGACAAAGTTCATTCATATGCCTGTATGAATGATATAACAATAAGTTCAATGAGATCTGGTACACTGCATACCAAATAATATTGATATATATAACTTACAGTAAAGGACACCATAAAAGAGATAACAAGCCAACGAAAATGAACATCAGTTCAGCATAACGAAAAATACCAATGCTGAATGCGTATTATAGAACAGCGACAGATAGAATATCAGTCAATGAGTCTAAAAACTAGAGATACAAGCGCTGTTGTTGGTATCGCTATCGCTGGTCGCAGCGGTGCGGTGCGTGTGTACATTATACATGGCATCATGTATCTTGTTTTTAAATTCTAATTGACAACCCATGTCCGATGTTTCTTCATGAACAATTTTATGCTTCCTTTTCCTTCTATAAATTCTCACAGAGTCCAGAATTTTCTGTAGTTTCCATTATTGTCTTGTTTTTGATCAGATCCATCTTAAATGTTTCTCCTCTGGTGTCCCTCTTCCCGTCTTAATTTCCATCTGAATGGTTTTCGGTTTAAAAAGTATAAAGATCGCCAATTGTGCATTACCCTCATGATATAATTTATTATGCAATTCCAAAGTCGAACTCTTCAAGCTGGCTTAACACAGTGGACGACAGAAGACAACCTGTGTGTACACAGAAAAATAAAATCGATAAAGAACTAGGTCGTTTTTCTCACAGAAAATTCTTTGAAGGAAAATCTGTGCTTTTCTTGCATTCTACTGAATTCTGGAAATTTCTACATTGCACAATCTTGTAAATTTCTTAAGGATAAAATGCATTTTATCTAGATTAAAATTTTGCTTGCTTTGTGATTACTTACCGTATAATTGATTGTAGCTTAGAAAGACGTTCTAGTTATAAAACGAATTATTGTGATTGGCGTAAACAGAACCACAAATGCAGGAAACATGAGCACACAAATAATGTTCATGAAAAGGCTCGCAGTTTGTTTAACAACTTGGGTCATCTTCTTTTCACCTTTCACGGTGTCAACTTCGTCTTGAACTTTAGCAAAAATTGCGGTGTTATTGTAATTGATGGCTCTATTTTTTGTAGACATGGCTGTATAGTACGCGTATAAATGAGTAGTAACCGGTGGTAGGTAAAACGTGCTTCGATCCAAAATCAATCAATGATTTAAATTATGATAAAAAAAATTCCTGAGATATAGCCACTAGCTTGTATTTTTTTCGCACTTTTTCGCGATTCAACGTAAATTTGTTTTTAGGTTGACTTTGACTATTGATATTGTAAAGGAATTTTTTATATGTACTGAAAGGTTTACTGCAATCCGACACGACAATGTTGCTGCTGCAATGAGAATGTACGATTATTTGGTCTCCGTCCCAGACTCGTTGCCCTATATATATGCTTAGAAATTTCTGCTCGTGCTAGTGCGAAGTTGTTCTCCACCAATTGCAATTCGCGGACGCTGGAGGTGTGTCGGTCGAGTGCTTACATTTTACGAATGTATTTGTTTTCCTTTTATGCTCAAATATAGTCAACCACTGTTAGATTATATAATGTTAGAATATAGAATTGTTTGTGCTTGGAAGGATCTGTACTCGGTACTCACATGATCCATGTATTTTTACAGCGATTTTTTTGCGACTTATTCTCACAATGTATAATATACGGTATGCATGCATACATGCAGAAATGTATTTTTTCTTAAAGTTATAATTTCATTCAATTTTACTGCAGAAGAAGCATTACAAAAAGTATATGTTTTTGCCCTCGTGCGACGTTTGTTTCAAAGTTAGTTCACAAGCAGTCCTTTACGTTTCAATGTTTTAACATTTAATTTAATCAATTAAACTGTGCTTTGTGGTACTGTCCAGTTATGCGATTTCAATCAAAAGATCCTTAGATATTGATTCAAATGACCATGTAAAATTTTCTGTATTAAAATGACCACCCGTCAGACATTTAACAATGGCTTGTTATGCTTATGTTATACTTAACATCATTAAATGCAAGTGTATCTAGTTGTACGCTAACGAGTTCACAATTTCTGTCCCTTCCCTGACCCATAATAGTGTGCGCACACGCAAAAACTACTCCTTCATAGATCCAATCAAAAGTACTCACGCATTTAAATTAAGGGATCAAGGGCTACAACGAGCTCATTTCCCACAGATTTCCGTCGACATTTTATAGACGTCATCAATCAAGTTAATCATGAAACATAAGTATTTTATAGACATGCAAGATTTTTTAACAAACATAAAGCAATTTTGTGAGTTTTGCTTGCGTAGGTAGTACATAAACATTTTAACCAGCAATACATGCATACCTTTTGCATTGCTAATTCCAAATTCGATATTACGACACGAGCAAAATAACTTTACAATAAAATCTCTGTTTTAAAACGTAGTTTCCAGTCCCCTCTTCTCACAGTCAGTGCAAAACATGAAACCGAAAATGTATACAATGAATGTTTGGCTGGAATTTCTCAACAGCGTATTTTCCGTTTTTAGTTTCCAGCCAGAGATGTGTGGGCTGCGGCTGGAATCAAATAGAATAACAACTTACTTATCTTCATTTACGTAGGGTTGACTATGCTGCGTATTCAACTCCACTTATCGCAAAGCTAGAATGTTTGTGCACGCCTTAATTTAAGCAGTGACGTAAATCAAGGTCGAGTTGTTTTGCACATACCACCATTGTGCGTTGCATATTTTCATTTGACAAGTATCGGATCGGAAGATCGGAAAAATTGCGCCGTAGAAAGCAAGGATCTATTGTGTTTGTATGTAACGTGTTATACTTGGACCTACTCCAACATTGCCAGACAATAACATGTTTTTAGATTTGTGACTGGTGGTGTGGTTCAATTTTTTTTAAATTCATTGATGTTGTTCAACTGTAATAATATACTTGCATGCATGTGCTTAATTGTAGATGCTTGCAATGGAATCTCTTGGGCTTATTTAGTTTAATTTCATGTGATGTCAGTAGTCGGTAGATGATAATAATTATTATTACAAAGAGATTACCCACACATGTATGTATGTTTTGTTTGATATATTTGCATATAAATCGCATGATTTATATAGGGAAAAGATCCAGGCAATTTTTATTGCAGATTGAGCAATTTTTACGAAACTTACCGGTCGGCTTCAATTTATATGACATGATAGACTCATTTTATAAAAGTATGACACAAATTATTGATCGTACGAACATAAAGAGTTAATGCACATCGGATGATTAGCGCTGCTTATTACTTACAATGATTAGTTACAACAGATTAAATTCTTAGTACTGTAATATGAGCTTAAACTAAAGATAGACTTTTAAATCTTTTCGCATAAACCAATCGGTTCAATGAAGCCAATCATTTTGCACTCACAGCTCCTCCTTTAATGTCACAAGATATTAATCTGTGGGTCACACATGTCGCGATCAAATATCTTATTTTATTTAAGGAAGCCGTTCTAACCCAAAATATAATAAAAAATGTCTGGAAATTCTTTAAACTTAGTCTGCAATGATCTGGGTGTATATTTCTCTTGTGCATCTATTTTGGGGAACATTGAGACTCCGCGTGGTCACTTCATTTTTTGTGCATCAATAGCCTTCTTCTTACAATTAGAGCATGATTATTAACTGAGAACGTAATTGGTTGTTAGTACGCTTCGCTAAAATTCAGCAGTGATCCATGGCCATGTCAACACTGCAAAAATTCTGTTCTGAGTCATTTGTTTGTTTTTTGTTCTGGTTAAAGATATTCTCAGCCTTGTACTACTCTTGTCATGTCTGTCGAAGAACGAGACAATTCATTTTCGCGTTCATCCTTTTTTATTCGATATATCTCAATTTTATACTAGACTCATTTAACTTATTAGACCTTCTCAACATATATACATGCAAAGGACATTGCGTGCTTAAGACTTAGAACATTATGAATGACCATTCTCTGTATTTTAATTCTATTGTAAACCAAAGTGTTAGACAACTGTAAGTGTATTGACAAAAAAATGTTCTACCAAAAACTATTGACAAAGCTTTTACCGTAAATAATAAAAAAAACCGATACTTTTCCAAAAATTAACACTCTTACATTATGCAGTTGAATTATAATATGAATTAAACTATCCAAGAAAAAATCGCATAATTTATCAACTTATAATTTTATTGATATTAATATCGTAGAGAGAAAAAAGTCCGTGTAAATTGTAAGGGAATCCGAAATTTACCGAACGAACGGAAACAGTGATCTTCTGCAGCACTTTCTTCTCACAAAATTCCATGTTACTACATTGTGCACCCTTAAATTCATAGCAGACGCGAATGCGACGTAGTACAGGATGTAAATCAATACAGCATCTCGCTCGCTGTGATAGAGAACTTGAAAATTTTGCTTAAATTGTATTCATATTTGAATTGTCACCCAAACGCGGAACTTTAATAATAGAAAAAATGCATTAAGTTGCAGGACCTTCAAGTAAATATGAATGTGTGCAGTGAGTGCAGTGCAATGCCAGAAGCAACAAGTGGTTACCCTGAAACAGGTCAAAAATTTTGCAACTTTGAACGGAGATTGTACTTTATCAAACTCTTACTCAGTCTGTAATACTGAGTAGGATTGAATAAAGCACTGATGCATGATTTTATGTTACATGTAAGCAAAGCTAAAAAGTATAGTTGAGATCGGGGTACATTGAAAATCTTTATGTGTAGTATAGCAGCAGATTATACTACTGTCGACAGTCTACTCTGCCTGGTTCCATGCTATTCAGCGAACGAAACTCAAGTCTAACCCTTTGAATTATTACAGAACTACTATACTAACCATAGCTCACATTTTTCATTCTTCGCCATGTGATAGTAGTAAGTTTCGTAGTTAGTCTACACACAAATAGCTAGGCTAGGCGCAGTTTGCCCCATAGATTAAGAATATATGAGTATAGTAAGGTGGTACGCAGTAAGCTACAAGGTTTGAGTATAGTTCGCTGAAGAGAAAACATGAATAAAACTGTGGTGATGATGTGGAAGCATTTTGTGAATTACAATGCCAGTCAGTATAATGTAATGTGAGGATTTATTGAGATTTTTGAGATGATGTTCAGAACTTAACTGCCTGTGCGATTTTACGTCTATGTTTAAATGATGAAAGTTGATTGTTATGTAAATGGGAGTCTTCATTCGAACTTATACGAATTTACTTAATACAAGATTGCAAACGGATCTATACCGAATTCAAAATCTGGAATACTACATATAAAACAATTCAGGCGTTAGGACTAAATACGTTAACTTATTTCATCAAATTCATTAAGTACGTACATAAATGGTGAAAGCAAATACAACA
>JAQIWN010003584.1:0-12850 GCA_034699025.1 Entomobrya cf. arborea Gr-Col-00668
CCGTTTTGTTGTTCAAATACGACAATGAGATGCTTTATAAAAACAGAAAGCGAAAACGTTTTCCTTAACAATAAAATTACAATGATTACCAGCAAAAATGAATGTCCGGACAATGCAGATAGATGAGGAATTCCATTCTCTTCTATTCGTTTTATAACCAGGTATGTGGTTTTACGCTTAGTCTTGGTTTACCTTATTTTCTAATGAGATGATTTTTTGCCTTCTTCCATCATTGGATACAGTTGGTGGTCACTGGTGAAGGTGAAAGGAAATTAATCTTAATCTGTGCTTTCTTGCTTTTAGTTTTATTACGTATAACAGCAACATTTGCCTTGCAATTTTTTACGCTAAAAATGGAAACATGATACATCAACGATAATACTTAAGTAATACCTTCGTGCAATATGTAAACAAAGTTTCACTTTCAATTTTTATATACTTCGTAGGAGATAACATTTTTGTTGTTTTTGTAACGATTTTCCCATTTAGTCAGGCAGAAGTGAGATTGACATCAAACGGTTTCCTTTGAACAGTACTATTTTGTGCAAGCAAAATTATTGTAAACAAAACTTCTCTTATGATATTCCTTACACGTAAAAACTTGTTACTGTTGCAGTTTTTAACAATATTTGAATTCGAAGCTCCTTAGCAGTTTTTCAGATTACAATAATTGCAAAGCGTTTTTGTCGCGTGAATGCATGTAGAAAAACTTGTTTTGCCACACGTTTGTTTTTGCATGAATTTCTTTACATATGAATTATGTCTGTTTTTTATTGCATACTCAATATAACACGATATTATCGTAACTTTTTCGAAAAAATCTTTTTGTCGAAAAAATAAAGTTTTCTTATCAATTTCCTTTCGCCTTGATTTGGGATTGGTATTGTAAATACACTACATAGCAATTATGAGGATATATATATATATATATCCGTAAAGTAAAGTACTTGCTTAGGATAAAATTAAATAGATATTCGTTTCCCCGTACATCACAGGTTTTTGACTGATATGATGATTTAAAACATCCTAATTACATCCACGTACGTTCATTATCATCACAATCTTTGTAATAATTTAATGCAGTTTTGTTGTCGGTAGTTGGTAGTCTTTGCGAGGAAATTCGTCAGACAAAATGTTTTTACATCATCCTTTTTTACTTCATTTAACAAATTTCCTTATTCCTCCTCTTCACAATTTATTGCAAAACTGACAAATTAACGGTATAACTTGAAGAGCTCTCGCTCACTGCCATTAATTGTGTTTACCATTTACAACTACCTCCCAGTTACTATTAGTCATTATGCCGCTCTCTACTCCATTCCTTTATGCTTTTTCAGGGATTGCTTATAGTTCATCATCATTAACTATACACGATAATTACTAAATTAGATTCATTAAATATATAGTGTCTTCATTTGTTAATTTGTCTGAATGAAATGGATCTTACATGAAGATGAAAGTTAGCTTACAGGATTTTTTTTCTTTTTTTTTTTTGCAGTCATTATATTTGAATACGAAACAATTATTTTTTAGAACTTTCAATGTCAATGGAGTATTTGATTGCTGTTTGCAAAAGTTTATTTACAATAGCAATATCATAAATATAAATATATCTATTTTGAAACAAATGGAACTTTAAATCATAAATAATAAAAATTGATGCTCGTAGCATCAATAACAATACAACAAGACAATGTAAACGAATAGAATTTTTTTCTGAGTATATATTTGGTATGGTTTTGTAAATCATTTTGTAAAAGAAAGCAACATTGACTCTCTATTGTAATTGCCTTAAGTCTAAATATACATTAAAAATTAAATTAAAACATCATTCTCAGGTTATAGAGAGCTAATTAGCGTATTTGTGACTTTCGGGTGAATAGTAGTCCTTTAGCACATTTGAAGTCATACCGACATAATGGCCAGCTACCATTTTACCCGAGGCTTTAATGAAAGGCTTTGACCCCGGAGCTGTGTAATGACTGCCTTGTTGATGCTGTGCCCTTACAGCACGAGGACTGATTTCTGAAGATGCTGCAGCAAGAGATCCTCTCCTGTTTCCAGCAGTGTTTGATGGCATTACTCCGTTTCGAATACGGTCATAAACGGCAATGCTCATGGGTTCTTGATTTGGGGTTAACATGCTGATTGGTGCCCTATATTCGGTGTTTGGATACCCTACGCTATCCCTAACTTTAGTGCTTGCAATACTAGCTTGTGGTCTATCTAAAGGTCGAATGCCATCAAGAGCCTGTGATGGTGCATTATAAGTATTAGCATAATATCCATCTTCACTGTTCAAAGATGGTTCCCCACCAAAGTCTTTAGAAGGTCCTGAGCTGCTATATCCATCTTGTTGCTTGCCATTTTGTGATCCCTTATATCTTATGAAATATACTTCCGGTTTCGAAGGCTTTGTCGGAGGTGGGGTTTTAATTTTGATTTCCGGTTGTTTATCTTTTTTCAGTAGTAAATAGACTAAAGTTTTTCTTTCTGGGGCTGGAGGAAGCTGGATTTCTGTTTGCGCCATTTTTGGAGTGGGAGCTTTGACAAAAATGATTTGGTAATGTGTATCTTGCTTTTGATTGGGTCGAATTACACGGGGTTTTTGCGCAACCTCAGTTTCAGCCGGAGGGGTGTGAATGTAGACATGCTTAATTATCTTCGCGCCATTATCATAACCTCCATCATTTCCACCAAAACCGGAAATATCATTGTTGGAAGGTGGTCCATATTGATCGTTAGGGGGTGGACCGTATTGGTCACTGGGAGGTGATCCATATTGATTGCTTGGAGCGGGTGGTCCATATTGGTCGCTGGGTGGTGCGGGGTTACTAGTTTTTATGGCGTCTGAAAGTTTAAAGTTCTCAATGTGCCCCCCAACCATTGCATGATTGACACGAATGTCATTAGATGGAGGTCCATACTGTTCCGATGGGGGACTATACTGCTGTTTTGGTGGTGGCGCTGGAGGTCCATAATTTTGCTGTGGGGCTGGGGGTCCATAACTTTGTTGAGGAGGTGGTGGGGGAGGTCCATAATTTTGTTGAGGTGGTGGAGGGGGTCCATAATTTTGTTGAGGTGGTGGCGCTGGAGGTCCATAATTTTGCTGTGGGGCCGGGGATCCATAACTTTGTTGAGGAGGTGGAGGGGGTCCATAATTTTGTTGAGGTGGTGGAGGGGGTCCATAATTTTGTTGAGGTGGGGGTCCGTAATTCTGATTGGGCTTGGAGAGTGGGCCATATTGTTGATTTGGTGGCGATCCGTAATTTTGTTTCGGCATGTTGTTATCATCACTTCCCCAACCGAGTCTATTTTGCAGTTCACGATGAAGTAGCATAGCGTCAACTACTGCTGGATCTGATCTTGAGCCCTCAGCATTTGGATCTTCCAATCTGCTTAGACCACCATTTTGTTTTTCTACTGACAATACCTTCCTAGACCTCCCCAGCATTTGTGCAAAAAGCTTCTGTACATAATTATCTTTTACCGCTTCGATACTCCTCTGCTTAGAATGACGCTGGAATTTAAGTAAATTGGTTTCTAGGTCTGAATTCGCATGGGCAACGGCTATTATATAGCAGCACCATGCTAGTATCTGAAATATCAAGAGAAATTATAAACATGAAAAAAGAAACATCGAAGGTAGCACCTGAATATCATTCTCAACATTTTAAGCTTGTAATTCATACCAGCATTTTATCCATTGCTCAAGCAGACAGTTATGCTCCAACAAACAAATCACACTTCACTTATTCACAGGTGAGTCTTTGTCTCAAAATAATTGTACACGCACAAAAAAATCCACACCACTCACACTCACTGGTCACTGACTATATTGATCACTGAAACTTCCGAATATTTCGTTCGAATAAGGAATCTGGAAACTTACGAAACAAAGTACAAATCACATAAGCAAATTTAATTGCTGTTGCTTAAATGCAAAGCAACATGTTGCACACTCAAACCGATTCCATTGTATTCCATAATTATTAAAATCTTTCACTAATTTTTCATAATTCTAGCCACTTGAATAGTTAACTCATCACTAATCCAATGAAATATTCTGACAGTTTCTTTTATAATCACTTGCACGTGCAATTGTTATTTTTTAGCAAGAAAAATACCCAGCAAGGAAGATCCTCACAATATGGTATTATAAATGAAGATTCACAACTAACAACGGAAGATGATTTCAAAATAATGAATATATTAATGCCAATAATGTTTGATAGTGCGCCCAAATTCCTTCCAACAATGCAATAAAGGATATAAAAACAAACTTGGCGAAAGGGTTATCCTTACGGGTATGATTCTCCTTTTTTAACAATTCTCATCTTCTCTCCTAAAAATGCTATGATAGCACTAACGAATCTAAGTTTATTACTTTGTTTCAACGTAATCAAAATGCGTAATATAATTATATAAAAAGTGTAAGTGAGCAATGCATCTGATGTGCTTTAGCTCATCCTCCCACCTCGCAAGAGCCATTTTCATAATAATATAGAAACATTAGACAAGAGATGAGAGTGAATGCATAGAGAAAAACAAATGAAAAAAGATGATAGTCACACAAATAATGATGCACTTCTTCAAGTATCATCTTCATTATTATTGCATTGCACACCAAAACCGGCCAAATGAGAGTATGAGAGGTGAAGAGAAGATAACAAATAGGTATAAACATGCATATTGAACCTGTAAAGATGAAAGAAAGTTAACTATGTACACATGCTTTTTTTCAAGAGATTGCAATTCTCTTCTCATGATGATCATCATGACATATTAGAAGGAATCTTCACCTTTGCGTGTATAACACATTTGTGATAATGCATTTTTACCTTTTTCAGTTTAGCATTTCTACAATCTCACATCCAACATCTCGCATGTCAAAGGGTACAGACATACTGTAAACATAAAACAGTAGAAAAGTTGAATACATACATATAAAGATATTTATCTGTCAATGATGTGAAGTTTTCATATCCGTACTACATGAAAAAGTAAAGTATGCCACTATGGCTAGTTATTTAAATCAACGAAGTTGGCAAATTTCAAGTCTACATATGTAAAAACTTTTCCAATAATTTTTTGTGCTTGTTTGCTGGCTTGGAGAAATATTTATTAAGGTTTTTTAACATTGTACATCAATTGACATTTGATTCTGATTCTGACTGATTATGAGTACAGGAAGTTAAAGCACACTTTTTGTGTGTGTGAACTAGCAAACTTCTTAATAAACATTGATGGTTGATCGGATAGATGCTGAAAAACTATGTTTTTGCTAAGCACTTTTATTTTTTTAAAGGGCATATTGTTGATTTTTTTACTCAGCTTATCTATGTTTAATAAAAATGTTTTTTTCTTCCAACTTTATAAAAGTCCATTAGCCTATTCATTGTGTGTTTTTCTGCAAAACAAAACACGAAATACTTTTGCTTTTTTCCTTTCATGTAAAGGGTTGCTCCTTCCTGTACAAAGATCAAAGTATTTACTACACGACAGGTCGACGCTGTACAGTAACATCATCAAAGTCGTCGTCATAAATAAATCACCATTTCATGCACGAAAATTTACAATAAAATATAAATGTCAACGCCAGACATCTGACTATCCATTTTTGCACAAATGAAATTGTTTATCACTTTCCGTGAAGTATGTGCATAAAAAAGTTTATCAAAATTTCGCCAAACTTGGGGTAGACCATCTTCATTCATTAGATCTTGGCTAATATCAAGTCAATAAATAGTTTTGAATTGCAAACAAGCATGACTGTTTCATTAATAGTTTCTTTGCGTATATTATGTATTTTCGAAAAGAGAGAATCTGAAATTTATATAAGTGCTAATATAATGTATTTGACATTTGACATTTTATATAATTTTATTTTCAATCAGAATCTGGTTTATGCCCACAGTGCACTCATTCAAAAGTGAATTATTTGCATTTCAATGGTCCAACCAAACGTCCATTGAATTGAATGGAAGAAGCAGTACCACTTCTACTTCCTTGTTTGCTTTTTTGAACTATATTTACAATGAAATTATGTCATCATTTTAGAATTGGTAAATATCCACTATCCACCCACACCCACATAATAATAGATTTTTTTTATTTCATGGATTATAAACTTTATTATGTTGAATGTGGATCATAAAAGTAATATTTTTTAAATACAAATTTGTGCATGCATCTAAGCTTGTCATTATTTAAGCTTATCATGCAAATATTTCGTAGCTTTTTTATTCCATATGCATGTTCATTGACGAAGATTTAAGAATACAATCAAATGTTGATACAGCACGCAGTCTACAACAATAGTAGAAGCGCAAACCCCATTGCACTTCAATTCAATATTTTAAATATGTTAATTTTAAAAGATTCAGGCCAGAGAATAATAAGATTAAATAAGTCTTCCCTCCAATAAATTGGTTTTTACGCAGTTTTGTAAAAAAAAATCATGAAACTAACAATCATACATACAACTTGTTGTAATGTAATACACACGCACGAAGCTGTAATTTAGTATGTTGCTTCATCCCTTTTTAGCATATTAAGGTGGGAGAGAACGGTGAGATTGCAAATCGTATGAAGTAAAGCGAATGTAACAAAGTTTCTTTTAATATTACAAACTCCGAAATCCCTCAAAATAAATCAGTTAACGACGAGACCCCAAACCAGCAGACGGACAAGTTTGCGCTAACTGTTCTTAGTCAATGCTCATCATTGTATATAAAATATCCTTCCGAATAATTTCAACAGCCAATAAATAGGTAAAACATGCGGTAATTCATTTTTCAGCGAATAACAAAACAAACATGATTAATAATAATCATGTGACTCCATATTATACAGGAAGATGTACTAGTTCAAAATACAGTTTGAATAATTTATCATTACTAACGCATGAGCGTGTTAAATATTTTAGTAATACGACACAAAATAACTTTTAGTTCAGGAAATGAATCCATGATACATGGATTGGTTAAGTATTATTATAATGCACCAAAATATTACTTCATTATCTTGTGATGAACGAGTTTATTGCATTAATAAAGGCAAAAATACTTGGCTAGTTCATCAAAACTTTGCTCCACTAATCCATTGGAATTTAAGTGCAATGAAGCGTGTTTTACATTAACTAATGACTTTAATTTGAAGAATTATACTTCTGCAGAGATTGTGAAAAAAATCCGTTAATAACCCATCGAAATGTCGGAGAAAGTGAGTTTTACTTTCGTAAATGATGCCTATTCACTGCATAGCATTTACAATAGGCGATCGTCCTCTATTTTCTATATTATTATATATTTTTAGAAAAGTCAATGACAGTTAAAAGCAGTCAGCCTAAGTTACTATGCTGCATTTAATTTGGTGTTAATTTCGAAAAAAATAGATAAAGTTGAATGTTTTTTTCTACATCGTGCACCAAGGTGTCATTATGCAGCATTCTTTTAAAAAATGCCACTAAAATTTAATGTAACTGTTTTACATACCACTGGTTTCATGATGACATTACTTGGCAATGATTTTTTAAAGGAAGACATAATTCTGGCACCCCAAAGTGCACATTTTCTACCGTTTTACATCTTCTCCTACTGTTTTTATATAATTTTTTATACATTTTTATTTCTATTTTTTTTAAACAAAAAAAGGTGTAGCTAACATCTTTTTTTTGTAATCACGATTCCAAAAAAAGTGCTACTTGCCGGAAGTATGCATTACATAGTCATCATTACAGTGGGTCATTTACTTTAATGTTTTCAAGTTAATCATTTTTTCATTCAATAGTGAGTAATCCGCAAGACCAACAATTAGATAAGTTTACATAAAAAACAAATTTTAATGCCTTTTAAGTCATAGTCATTTTGTGATACCCAAAAAAGTGTATAAATTGCATTATCGTTCGTGCAACGCACATGCTTTATAGTAATCAAAGTAAATCGTCATCAATGGATTATGGTCATCAACGGAAATGGCCAATTGTCTTAAAGTGTAGCATTTTTTCCTCTGCATGAAAACATGGTATTTCTTATTTTTATGGGGTACAAAAAATGACCATTTCTTGATTAGTTAACTCATGCCATGCCATGCGGCTTATTTTCCCTTATATTTCAGTTTTTATTAATGTCGCATGTCATATTTTAGGTTAGACTAATACGCAATTCTATCAAGTCCATCATAGTGCGTGAGTTCCTGAAATCTTGATCCGTTATTTTTTTTGCATAAGCAAAAAATTATTACAAAAAATGAGTAATCAGAAAACGGACTAGCCACAGTGCTACAATTATGCAATTAATCTAAAATAAGTATCCGTCAGTCAACCATAATCGTCCAACATAAGTAATCAAAGTTTGATCAAACTAATAACTATGTCAAGCTGTTGATGCATAAACGTTTTCGATTTCCCTTGCGAAGCATTACGTCATGCTTCTTCACTGCTGAGTGCTGCGTATGAAAATGAAAAATGTGCGTTACAAGTTACGAGATGATTTATCAGTGAAGAAAGCTGCAGAGTGTTTATGATTTCCTAAATTAGAAAAATCGTGTTTTCGCTTTGAGGAATTTTTAATTGCTTAAAATGTTCACAATAACTGTAAATGATTTGACTCGACCACCTACACGCTGATTTTGGTTGCCGTATGGTATCTAATAGTGTTTGTGTGAAGGTAAATGATGTATAAGCTGTCACACGTGAGCATACTTATAAAAATGTGCAGAAATTTTTACTGTTTTTACAACATTTTGGCAAAGACGATAGAATTTTAGTACTTAGTAGAAAATACATCCATTCGACAACCCGTGCCACGGCATTGAATGCAACTATTTACCAGCTAGAAGATTTCTTAATATGAGTACATGCAATAATTTGTTTTTATGAAATGCAAGCTTACATGATGATAGCTTTTTGCAATTTCTCTATAACTGCAATGCATGCAAATGACAACCCACCGTAATGTTGTAAGAATGTATGTCTCAAGTTCAATTCAAACCTAAGGACAATTAATTTCCCTGATAATGATATAATGTCAAGCGCATCGCATCTAAAAAAAATAGGCACTTCTATGAAGTGAAAGCATTGTCATTTTTATGTCATTGTCGAACATACAAAAGTGATAGATGGAAACTTCCTCAATGGAAATCTTTTTCCGTTACACGTTTAAGAATGAACCAAGAGGTTAGACATAAAAAACAAAAACAACAAACAAAGGGCATATAAATGGGATATGTCGTCATGCGGAATGCAAATAATATTGGTAAAGCAATGTACTCAGTATAGGCACTTTATGTAAACAATTTCATTCATTTACTATTATTTTTTTGAAATTACTACTGCACGAAAATTTTATTTTGTCAGCGATGATGTTGCTTCCGTTTTGCTCCTCTTGTATGTATGGTTCTTGAATGGTCGTCGCTTCGATCATGACTCCCACTTTGATTTTGGTTGCTCAAGTTTTGGTCACCTCCCTTAAAAAAAATTAGGTAAACAAAAGTGTAATCAACACGAATTAAAAATTTTAATTACATTTTGATTATTGATTTGCTTTACACAATTTTCAGCAGGGATATCATGTGTCAACAAAGGATATCGATTGGTGTCCGGACAGTGATCTTTAAATATTTCAGTTCAACTCAATTAAAAGTACTTTTGCTTGTGCATTTCAATTAAATCTCATTCAGATTACATACTTGTCATGCAGTATTCATGATAAGGAGGGACATCCTCATCATGCATTTCACATGTAGTAGGAGGTTTCTTTCTTAGAATTGATGCAAAAGTTTCTCTAATGGGGCAAGGTGGTGGTTTAAAACTAAATATAGGCTTATGGATTTGACTCAAACGTCTTGTCCGGCTGTTTTGACAAATAACCAGTTAAATATGTTGAATTCATGCTGAGTATTAAAAATGTCAAATGAAAATTACAAATTGTCATTTATATACCGATTCGTTATGCTACAGAGGCGATGAAGCCTTCGAGTATGTGGCTTCAAACATTTTGGAGGTTGGCAAGGATCAACACAAGCACGCCTTTTACGTTTTCGCGTGTTGCATACGTCATCGGTCCCAGTAGTCCCAGATTCAGCCTCTTTGGAAGAGTTTAGTGTACCTCTACATGAATATAACAAATTACAGACCGGAAGTTGGAAAGTCATTTATTATTAGTTGATCCGAGATTTCATTCTTACGTATCATTTGTCTGGTAGCCTGAAAGAACTTGGACAGGTCTTTGAATAACTTTAATTTCGGAGGACTTGTTGCTCTTTTCAATGATTTGCACACTTGTCTGTGTGGATGTTTTATAAATCGGCACCAATTCCTCATTATCGTTAAGTCTTGTAGATGCTGAAACATTTCTGTTTTGTTGGCGGCAAAAAAAAGAAAAAATTAATAGGAATACGACTATTTTTGATAGTTTGATATTGGGCTTTAAAAATTCTCACGGTTCTGAATGCGAATGAGTGGGAGCTACACTCATTTGCGCTTGTGTGTCCCACATTGTTGACTTTGAGGACATCGTAGGGAGACCAACATGCTGTGTGTAATTCACAGTTGATTTGCCCATGGAACCTTGTGGCTGGGACGTAGCTAAGTGAGTTCCATTATTTGAAGATTCGAAGAATGAATTTCCCCCACTGAAGTCCTGTCGTGTTGCATTTGAAGGATCGTAAATGGACCTTCCCTCAGTAAACTCCGGCCGTGTTGCATGTGAAGGTCCGGAGGAAGAATTCCACCCATTGTAATGTGTTTGAGTTCCATTTGAAGGTCCACATAAGGATTTTCCATCTCTAAACTCCGGCAGTGTTGCATGCGAAGGTCCACATCTGGACCTCCCATTACTTAACTCCGGTTGAGTGGCATGTGAAGGCCCTCCTAATGAAGAATGCCACCCGTTGTAATGTGTTTGAGTTCCATTTGAAGGCCCACATAAGGGCCCTATCCCACTGTTCTCCTGCCGTCTTGCGTTGGAAGGCCATCCAGAAGAATTCCCCCCAGTGTACTGCGAACGTGTTGCATTCGAGGGTCCACATTGGAACTTTACTCCACTTTGTGTTGGCTGTGTTGCATAAGAAATTCCTAATTGAGAAGTTCCTCCATTGAAATCCGTTCTAGTCGCAATGGAAGTTCCATTTAAAGTCCTTCCCTGCCCTCGACTGAATTCAGGTCGAGTTGCATTAGAAATTCCTAACTGAGAAGTTCCTCCGTTGAAATCTGTTCGTGATACATTCGAAGTTCCATGAAAAGAATTTCCCCCGCCGAAATCGGCCATTGTCATATGAGTTCCCAATTCAGTAGGAGGATTGTATCTCGGGTAATTAGATACTGGCGCCCTGGACGGATGAATTGATTTGTTGAAAGCGTGCGGTGGAGGTTCATCATAATTCTCAGGAAGATAAGCTGACGATTTCTGTGTCAGTTCTTTGTTGGAATAGGTGTACGGACGGTATCCAGACATCCTGCTAAGAATTCTAGAGGTCCCTGATTTTAATCGCCTGCTATTTGTTGATATCTTGGACTTTTTGCTCCCTATTCTACGCATGGAATGGTTAGAACGCATATTCTGCCCATTAGGGTTCCAGTTTCTGTCATTGATTCTTCCGTTATAATTTCCATGATTAAATGCAGACCCATATTGCGCTCCTCCGTGGCTGCGTCCATCTCGCCCATTTCTTACACCAAATCCTTTACCATAACTGGCACCACCCCCACCACCCCTTCCAAAACCACTTTGTCTTTGTCCACCCTTTCCAAAACCACCTTGCCCACTCATTCCACAACCACCTTGTCCACCATTTCCAATACCACCTTGCCCACTCATTCCAAAACCACCTTGTCCACCATTTCCAAAACCACCTTGCCCATTCATTCCACAACCACCTTGTCCAAACATTCCAAAAGGAAAAAATGGGAAGTAAAATGGATTACATATGTTCTGAAAACACGGATTCCATTGGTTGCACTGAGTCTGAGTCTTTCCTTGACCTCTGCAATCATCTCGATCTCGACCTATGCTTTCGTAGTCGTCACAGTCATCTTCGTCGTCTCTACTTATAATGGTGGATTCTTCCGTTTCTTCTGTACAAACTGTTGTTGCTTCCTCTTCCGTACATTCATCGTTCCCATAATTTGATTGTAATCCAAACTTTTCTCGCAATGCGGGAGGAATTTCTGTTAAGTAAAAGTTGCAGTTGTTGAAAGATGATTGTTGATCATTGTTAACCGACCTTTGGCCACCGGATTTCTTTTGACCTCCTCCAGAGTTGGGACCGGACCCACCTCCACCAAAAAATATCTGAGCTCGTCTCTCTACGCTTACGATTGGTGTCGTACCACGATAGCAGCCACTTACTCCACCACCCCCACAGCATGTCGGCTTGGGCATGCATGGTTTACATGGATGAGGAGGACAACAAGACGGAAGATCACATGGGTTGCAGGGTTGTTGGCACACCGGAGGAGGCGGATAACAAGGTGTGCATGGTGGAAAAGGGTATGAAGTGCATGTAGTTTGGCAGTAGTAAGATGGAGGAGGAATGCAGCACGGGGAACACGGAGGAGGTTGACATGCAGTTACAGGACGACAACACGGTTGAAAAGACATTGGTTGTAAATGGGGAGGCTTGATGATGGCATCGCATGATCCTTTCTACCAGTATGAAGATTCTAATTTTTAAAGGCAACAATGGCTTCAATTGCAAACCAATATACTCTATTACTGTCCACCATCCACCTTTAACATCCTTCGAGACAATGAGTCATGGAATAAGAAAATGTTGACAAGAATTTTTCGAGGTATTTGGAATACCTGTGCTATAAAATGAATTACAGTAATTTTGCAATGGATGAAAT